>MU158976.1:41433-51655 GCA_015888305.1 Antheraea pernyi
GGAAGAAACTTGTAATATGATTAGCTACTCGACAATGGCAATAATCTACTAGAAGATTGGTTGCCAAAAATAAACTAAAAAATCGAGGCAGTCATAAGGACTGCGGACAGAAGTGAAAACTCAAAACAATGAAATGACTGTGTTCTCTTTTGAATTTTCATATTAATTATAGTGTGAATGGCAATATTTAGATTTTAGTATTTGTTTATGGAAATTATTAACATTAGTGTGGTTTTCATATCTGTTGACACTCTGATTAATAATAATATACATTTTTATAAAGTCAATTACTTAATTAATCAATCATAATATATGATGAGTTATCAATATTACATATAAACAGGCCCCTATACTACGTTGTAGTCCGGTGAAGCTGTGAAGACCCTGTCGGGTCGATAGCGTAGTCAGTTCGAGAAAAAAAGCCCCTATACTACGTGTTACTAGGCTGATGCAAATCGTTTAAGTGCAATGTGACGGTCACGGTTACTAGCATGTCAAGACGCACCAACTTGATCTCCTGCCAATAATACCGCTCAGCGTGCCCATAGCAGTTTTCACTTTAAAAACTCGGCCTATCTATTCGTGTTAATGATTACCCATGTTTTTATTTAAAGATAGTTGCTGCCCGCGACTTCGTCCGCCTGGAATAGTTACTTTGGGGCAACGCTAACACGCAACGGAAGCTCACAAAAATAATAAAAACAATTATGAAACATTCTTAATAGGTGCACCGCTCCTATTAGTCGTAGTGTGATACTATATAGCCAATAACTTTACTCGATAATTGAGCTATCTAACACTGAAGGAATATTTCAAATCGGACCAGTAGTTCCTGAGATTGAAGCGTTCAACTATATTAGTTAAAGATTACTACTACTCTTCCCTCGTATTTAACTCGAGCCGTCGTTCAAATTACAGTAACTTATGATAGAGTGGACCGATTTTAATGAAACAAAGACTAAGTTACTCCCGAAGATATGCTTTATGATTTATGATGATTGAGGTTTGATTGTGAACACAGTACTTTAACAGTGACGCGGGTTCATGCAAATACACAGACAGACAGACATTTGTAACAATAATTGAAATGTATTCTATTACTTATTCCTAAACACCTGCAACATTATTTTGCATGACAATCGAAAAAGTACAGGCTCTTTAGATATACATTCTTATTATAAGTATAGAAGATAGATTTGATATTATAGTGTTAGCATTATGTCTTAACAGATCCGGAGAAATGGGAGCGAGAGGACGTGATACGTTGCGTGCGGTGGGTTTCCCGCGCCTTCAACGTCCGAGCGCCGCGGCGACATCTGCTGCCTGACACGGGGCGAGCTCTGCTTGCTATTACTGAGGACAACTGGCTACAGGTAAGATACCTCGACTATTTACTAAAAGGAACTCGAGCTCTAATACAACTGGATAGTTTCGAGTACGATGACAATTTTTCATTGTCTTGTACATAATGGGAGCGTCTCTGGCGAAAACGGAGATGTACTAAAATGTTTAAAACTACAAAAGTACACTTTTGTGTCTAGGATACTGAGTTCTTTCAATAACAAGAAATCATTTATCAATTCAGAAAGAGTTTGTAAATTGGACGCTTCTTATTATTAGTAATATATTTTCTATTCCCGTATGGGATGCAAAAGAAAACCACAAATGATCGTAAAAGTCCTCTTGGCAATGTGTGTTTACCGCTCGGTTATAGTATTCGAAACGTTTAAATTATGGTGCTTTTATCAAATATTAAATAAAATGTCTCTTTCAGGTGTGCTCAGGTGACGAGCAGGCAGCGCGCATCTATCATGCGTATTTGAGGCACGCCCACGCCACTGCGACGGGTAAGCCTCCGCCGGCGCCGCTGCCTGAACATGAAGCCCCTTCCACCCCGCCTGCCGATTTACGTAAGTTATATGTTAAATATGATAACGTAACACTCAATAAAATTTAACAAGATCTAATTCAGTGGAAAATCGATTTACATGCTAAATTTCGTTTGTATTTAGCGTAATTGCTACATAAATATTCAAAGGAATGTTCTTTCACATATATAATATATAGTTGATGAATACAATAAGAAAAAAGCGATTGTATAAAAAATACGATAAATTCTAATAAAAATGTATTAAAGCGTCATCTCGTGAACGCTTGTGTAAATTCGAATGGCGCCAAAATGTTATGAATGAGCGCGCGATGAGTCACCGGCGACCGCGTGCGTTTGCGTCCCATTCATCTCACACGGTTCACGGCTACTGACTCAACAATATTCCACGAAACGTAACTTTGGATATTACCACCAGAATGATTGCGATAACAATTGATCAATTTGATTACAGCTTTTCTTATAATATACAATGACAAATATTGTCTTTGGAATGCAGCCCTACGAACTTTATAGAAAATTGAGTTAGTTTTATAGTGATAAATTTAAATTTTGTTCATAATAATTTGACTTTGTCCGAGTCCATGACATTATTTATAAAGCGCGAATGAATCATGAGATTCATTATTATTTGGAAACGTTGGTTACGCTTCGTTACTGCTCAATTCCTATTCTAGCTCACCTCCGTAATGCCAATTTGTATATTAATCATCCATTTTTTACTTGGTTTATTCACTCTTACATCCTGTGGGGTTACTATAATCTTCTGTTAGGTATTTACTTCTAAGTTGTATCCATATATATAGACAACCATTAAATACATAAATAAAGTGTATTGAAAGTCGATTCTAGTTTACTTTGGTACTACATAATTCATAGATTACAGTTTATAACATAAGCAATTTCTATTTAATGTATTGCGTTCCTGGTCCTGTGATAGACAAGTTTTTTCCTTGCTGAAATTTGTGTTGTCATCGACCTATCTTACCGCCGGTATTTCTTCATTTGGATCTAAGATGTAGTTAAGTAATAAAACACACTATTATTATATAAGAAGTTTCGATTCAACCACTTTCCTAATGTTCTAAATTTACTGTCGTAATGAAGAGAGACAAGATATAAGACTTCGACCGCAGTTTTATGTTTGCACAATGAGGTAGGTTTTTTGTGGATGCTTCAGTTTGCTTATTCTCCAGTGTAACTTTCGAGATGATGTCTCTTTTAGTTAAAAAAAGCATTTTGTTAGACCGTTTGTACGTGTTCTATGGAAGTGATCAAATTGCAATCACAAATTTTAAAGTGGCATACATGAAATTAATGAATATAAAAAGGCCGATTTTGATTAAGAATTTTGTACTCGAGAAATAAATACCGTTTTGTAAGATGACTATAAAAAATATCAATGAACACATTTGAAAATTGTAAAATAATATTTTTTTAAAAATCTATGGAAATTTTGGTCACGAGAATAATTTCAATTTATTTACAACATATTTGAATTGAATTGATAACACTTATATACAGGGTGTATATTTCGTTGTAACATTGATATCATACAATAATTGTCAAAAATACTTTTGGAAGTTGTATAATATGATTACAAATAAAATTACGAGAAATAACTCATTCCCGCGTAATAAAGACATATGCAGACATAGCTAGTGTATATACATTTATAATCATTTAAAAGTACAATGATGAATTCGGAAGTATGAATCACTTGGTAAAGTGATTTTTGGAATCGTTCACTGTACCAATTACTATACACTACTTACTAAGTGTTAGCAATGTGTAGAGTGCGCCACGTGTCTTTTGTAACATTTATATTAGTCACGTATTCAACATTCAGTATGTATAAGCGAATATTATGATTAAGTATAATCATACTCATTCGCTATATCAAAAGTCACAACAGACTACGTAGCTACTGGGTCCATGGTAATAAGTAATAAACGAACCTTATTCATATTTTGGTAAGTATTTGTGCTCAATAACGAAACAATATTACGTAATATGTCGCTAATATTACACAATATAGGACAAGATTATGAATAAAATATAAATGGAACTTCTAAAAACTCAATCCACGAGTCGTACGAACGACTTGAGCTTGCTTGGTAAATTATCTATAGGTACATATAAATAAGAATATAAAACTAAAGTGTCTGTACTATTTAGAATTTTGAGAAAAAAAAGTTGCAGGTGTCTTGGAATAAGTAATAAAATAATCGTTTTTAGAAATGTCTGTCTGTCTGTCTGTCTGTTTGTTTGGACACGCATCACGGCTAAAATACTGCGTTTATGATAAAACTTCTTCTTCTTTCATAAAAGTCGGTTCGGTGTATCAAAAGTTATTGTAATTTTAGTGACTACTCTACTTAAGTACGAGAGAAAGTAGATAAGTAAATGGAATTCAGATGACTTTATCAATCACTATTTTTTACATATGACTCCACGCGGACGAAGTCGCGGTCTCAGCTAGACTTTCATATAAACAATCACCATCAGGATTCATATTGAATCTAAACCCCCTGAGATCTCGACCCTCGGCTTCATCGGTTTGCATTGAGGTTCGGAAATAGTGTCTTTCACCCCAAAACGGGGTAAATTATTTATCAATTTGTATATTAATCATCCATTTTTTACTTGGTTTATTCACTCTTACATCCTGTGGGGTTACTATAATCTTCTGTTAGGTATTTACTTCTAAGTTGTATCCATATATATAGACTTTCAGCGAAAATAGGTTTATTGTTTAAATATAAATAAAACAAAAAAAGATGAAAAAATCCACGATAGTGTTTCAAATGCTATACTAGCAATATCAAATCACATCAGCACCTGTGTCTACCGCGGAATAAAGATTAGAGCTTTCTTCCGTGGTGTCTACTACACCGACGTGACTGACGACGCAATTACTATAATTCATTCATCGGGCCGTGGACGTTCAGGTGCTTGACATTATGGATTATATGTATTTTAAAAATTGCTATAAATGATGAGAATAAAGCTGCCGTAAAGGTAACAATGTCAATTAAAAATCCGATGTATAATAGTTAAGTAAAATAATAATAATACTTGCTCACATTTAAAACGATTTTTAACATTATTAATAAAATAAATGAAAGCAAAACAAAGGTGCGGACCGAGAGTCTATGGCATGAAAACAAGTCGAGGCAGGCATAAGGACTGGCGACAGAAGTGAACATTCAAAGTATGGAATGGCTGTGTT
Organism: Antheraea pernyi; assembly: GCA_015888305.1. Classification (NCBI taxonomy): domain Eukaryota; kingdom Metazoa; phylum Arthropoda; class Insecta; order Lepidoptera; family Saturniidae; genus Antheraea; species Antheraea pernyi. The sequence goes on from MU158976.1 coordinate 46,554, forward strand.
CTCTTTTGCATTTTTAAATTAACTATAGTCTGATTATTTTTACATGAATTGGCACTCGAGGCAATAATTATACGCGTTTTTATACAGTTTATTAAGTAATCAAGCATATGATGAGCTGCACAATCTCAATATGAAATATCAATATTACATGTACACGGGCCGCTATATTACGCGTCGCTAGTCTGACGCTAGCCGCGCAAGCGTAATACGGTTGGTCACGCTCATTAGCATGTCATGAGGCGAAAACATAAGTTTATCTCCAGCCAAAAAAATACCGTTCAACGCACAAATAAAATATTTTGTAAATGCAGAATATTTGGAAGAGAATTCGGTGAGAAGTGATTTGGCGCGTTGTGAAAATGATTACATTTAAAACAATGTGTGAGTCAGTACGTAGCGTTGTACTGAGTAAGTGGATGTTTGGGATGACATCCAACGGAGTGCGGTCGTAGTCGTGGCGGTGCGGGAATTAGCGACACGTGCTTTCGGGAAACTCGCGCGACTCGCAAAACAAAATCTTTTGCCAATTCGTCATTGGAATCTTGATAATGTTCCGTGAATTTACTGATCACATGTGTTACAAATTACAAATTTTCTAGAATAACACTAGCAATATTTTAATATTATCAAGTATAATTAATAGTATTGCAGACTAGCTGTGCCCGCGACTTCGTCCGCTGAAACAGAAACAGTCTTTCGTTTACTGTGTCTTAGATATGATTTATAAATCATATAATATCCTGTTTTTGTAAAAAATTGAATTGTATTTACTTACCTACTCTTTTCTCGAACTAAACTCGATTCAAATTACAATAATTGTTGATACAGCGGACCGATTTCTCGGTTCGGTGTATCAAAAGTTATTGTAATTTTAGTGACTACTCTACTTAAGTACGAGAGAAAGTAGATAAGTAAATGGAATTCAGATGACTTTATCAATCACTATTTTTTACATATGACTCCACGCGGACGAAGTCGCGGTCTCAGCTAGACTTTCATATAAACAATCACCATCAGGATTCATATTGAATCTAAACCCCCTGAGATCTCGACCCTCGGCTTCATCGGTTTGCATTGAGTTTCGGAAATAGTGTCTTTCACCCCAAAACGGGGTAAATTATTTATAGATAATGATCGTAATACCCTTGTTATCTTCGCAATGGTGCCAGTTGAGGACTGGCCGAGGAGTGTCTGCGTACTTGCGAAATCGTTTTATTATTCACTGATAACCCCAATTACAATATAAATGAGGTTAGAGTAGTTTAATGGAGAACATTTATAGATTAATAAAATAACTGGAAACTTTTCAAATTGAAATCACTAGTTGGATTTTTTTCAGCGAAAATAGGTTTATTGTTTAAATATAAATAAAACAAAAAAAGATGAAAAAATCCACGATAGTGTTTCAAATGCTATACTAGCAATATCAAATCACATCAGCACCTGTGTCTACCGCGGAATAAAGATTAGAGCTTTCTTCCGTGGTGTCTACTACACCGACGTGACTGACGACGCAATTACTATAATTCATTCATCGCAGCACCTGTGTCTACCGCGGAATAAAGATTAGAGCTTTCTTCCGTGGTGTCTACTACACCGACGTGACTGACGACGCAATTACTATAATTCATTCATCGGGCCGTGGACGTTCAGGTGCTTGACATTATGGATTATATGTATTTTAAAAATTGCTATAAATGATGAGAATAAAGCTGCCGTAAAGGTAACAATGTCAATTAAAAATCCGATGTATAATAGTTAAGTAAAATAATAATAATACTTGCTCACATTTAAAACGATTTTTAACATTATTAATAAAATAAATGAAAGCAAAACAAAGGTGCGGACCGAGAGTCTATGGCATGAAAACAAGTCGAGGCAGGCATAAGGACTGGCGACAGAAGTGAACATTCAAAGTATGGAATGGCTGTGTTCTCTTTTGCATTTTTAAATTAACTATAGTCTGATTATTTTTACATGAATTGGCACTCGAGGCAATAATTATACGCGTTTTTATACAGTTTATTAAGTAATCAAGCATATGATGAGCTGCACAATCTCAATATGAAATATCAATATTACATGTACACGGGCCGCTATATTACGCGTCGCTAGTCTGACGCTAGCAGCGCAAGCGTAATACGGTCGGTCACGCTCATTAGCATGTCATGAGGCGAAAACATAAGTTTATCTCCAGCCAAAAAAATACCGTTCAACGCACAAATAAAATATTTTGTAAATGCAGAATATTTGGAAGAGAATTCGGTGAGAAGTGATTTGGCGCGTTGTGAAAATGATTACATTTAAAACAATGTGTGAGTCAGTACGTAGCGTTGTACTGAGTAAGTGGATGTTTGGGATGACATCCGACGGAGTGCGGTCGTAGTCGTGGCCGTGCGGGAATTAGCGACACGTGCTTTCGGGAAACTCGGGCGACTCGCAAAACAAAATCTTTTGCCAATTCGTCATTGGAATCTTGATAATGTTCCGTGAATTTACTGATCACATGTGTTACAAATTACAAATTTTCTAGAATAACACTAGCAATATTTTAATATTATCAAGTATAATTAATAGTATTGCAGACAAGCTGTGCCCGCGACATTGTCTGCGTGGAACAGAAACAGTGTTTCTTTTACTGTGTCTTATATATGATTTATACATCATATAATGTCCTGTATTTGTAAGAAATTGAATTGCATTTACTTACCTACTCTTTTTTCGAACTAAACTCGAACCGTCATTGAAATTACAATAATTATTGATACAGTGGACCGATTTCAATGAAACCAAGACCAAAATGTCACTCGAGGATATGTCTTATGATTTTCTCGAGGTGAGTTTTTATCGTGAACGCAATACTTTAGCAGTGATGCGTGTTCAAACAAACAGACAAACATTTCCTAAAAATCATTGAAATGTATTGTATTACTTATGCCTAGGCATCTGGACCACTTTTTTTTCACAAAAATCTAAAAAATACAGATACTTTATATTTACGTTCTCATTATATGTATAGATAGAAACAGAAACAGTCTTTCGTTTACTGTGTCTTAGATATGATTTATAAATCATATAATATCCTGTTTTTGTAAAAAATTGAATTGTATTTACTTACCTACTCTTTTCTCGAACTAAACTCGATTCAAATTACAATAATTGTTGATACAGCGGACCGATTTCAATGAAACTAAATGTTACTCGAGGATATGTCTTATGATTTTCTTGAGGTGAGTTTTTATCGTGAACGCAATACTTTAGCAGTGATGCGAGTTCATACAAGCAGACAGACATTTCTAAAAATCATTGAAATATATTGCCTAGGCATTTGGACCACTTTTTTTTCACAAAAACCTAAATATACAGACACTTTATATTTACGTTCTCATTATATGTCTAGATAGAAGATAAACTTTGACATGGTTATAATTTATAAGATAGTTCCCTAGAAAACAAATAATTGTATGTCTTACATATTAACCTCATTAGTCCGGTCAATTTAGACATTCGAAGTTACCTAAATTCCCACCAAGCTGAAAATCTGAATACATTGGTAGTTCAAGAAATGAGAAATGAATCAATTTCAAAGTATGTAATTGACACAGCATTCTGTAGTACTTTATTGTTATTATCTATCACATCGATGTAATAAACAAATCGGTAAATTATATTCTAAATAGCGCACGTATCCTTCAAGCAGTAATTATTGCCTATTATTTTTTTATTATCTGCAACAATGTTATCTACAGAATATCAATTTCGATACAACGTTTAAGAAAATAAATTAATGTTTTTTTATACAATTTCTAAAAAATACTATTTATACTTTTTATAACCTATAAATTACAAATTGAGATACCTATAAGGTACTTCACGTGTAGGTACTACAATTCGTTTAAATTGGCTGATTGGATAAAATTCAGAATACGAACAAACAGATAATTTTGTAATGTCATATTTCTGTACAATACTACAAAAGGTCCAGGATAAATTAAATTTGTAGGCAAACAAACTAAATATGAATGAACATAGATAAATATAACTCAGAAATATACCACATAATTCTGGCAGTAGTAATGATTTTAACCAACGATATTTAGTACGGTTATGTTGACTGGAAACGTGAACAGTCATATTGTTACCAGAGAAAAGAAAATGGCCTCCGAATAAATTCAATAGCGACATATTTTCATTAAAAGAATGCTACTAATAAATTCACTAGCGACATATTTTCATTTAAAAGAATGCAATTTAATATTTGATTGAAGAAGGCGTTATGTTGCAGTCAGACGTAGTAGTGTTCCATCGATTCCAGGCGGAAGTGCAAAGTAGCATCTACTCTAACATTAATGCAATTTGATAGGTAATTAGGACAGAAAAACATCACTACTACTTATTATTTTTTATAAAACTGATAGGTTAGACCTTTTTGATTTGATTTTTGAATTTAAACTCAATTTCGAACCCCTTAACGTGTTTGTAATAAACGTTCATCACAAAATATTTTTTTTATTTCCCGGAAGGCTAACGGCGCGATATAAATTACATGATTGTAGTACCCTTTGAGGGAACTATTGGCCGACTTATATTTGATTATTACAATAAACTGATTTATGATATGGGATATGGATTTTAGGAATTCACATATTATGAATAGGTATTCATTAATTTTTCCTAAGAGTATAATTCTACGCTGACAGCGAATGAAAACATCGTGATGATACGGATGGACTAATAATAGTCTTTCTTAGGGAGTTTTAATAACTTTTCAGTATAATTTTATTTAGTAGATACTAGTTGTGCTCGCGACTCCGACCGCGTGGAACCTAATGTAAAAAACAGTGAATAATAAAATCATCTGAATGTATTGAATCCTTTTACTTATCTAATGGTGGTAGAGCCACGCTGAAACTATTATTGGTTTCAGCATGAATGGGTCGGCTCGTCCGGGGTAGTACCACCCTCTCATAGAAAACTGACGTGAAGTAACAGTGCTTGCATTGTTGCGTTTCGTTCGGTCAGTGAGAGCGCCGGAGACCCACCTCCCCTCCCCTCTCCTCTCTCCTCTCCCTTTCCCTCCCCTAACCCTTCCCTCCAAAAGA
>MU158976.1:52580-183318 GCA_015888305.1 Antheraea pernyi
GTCTATCTGTCTGTCTGTTCGCGATAAACTCAAAAACTACCGAATGGATTTTCATGCGGTTTTCACCAGTGGATAAAGTGATTCATAAGGAACGTTTTGGTATATAATTTGTCAAGGATTTTTTTTATAATCAGGGCGGGACAACGTCTGCCGGGTCCGCTAGTTACGTAATATGTCGCTAATATTACACAATATAGGACAAGATTATGAATAAAATATAAATGGAACTTCTAAAAACTCAATCCACGAGTCGTACGAACGACTTGAGCTTGCTTGGTAAATTATCTATAAGTACATATAAATAAGAATGTAAAACTAAAGTGTCTGTACTATTTAGAATTTTGAGAAAAAAAAGTTGCAGGTGTCTTGGAATAAGTAATAAAATAATCGTTTTTAGAAATGTCTGTCTGTCTGTCTGTCTGTTTGTTTGGACACGCATCACGGCTAAAATACTGCGTTTATGATAAAACTTCTTCTTCTTTCATAAAAGTCGGTTCGGTGTATCAAAAGTTATTGTAATTTTAGTGTCTACGCTACATATGACTCCATGCGGGCGCAGCTAGACTTTCATATAAACAATCATCATCAGGATTGGACCAGGATATTGAATCGAAATCCCCTGAGATCTCGACCCTCGGCTTCATCGGTTTGCATTGAGTTTCGGAAATAGTGTCTTTCACCCCAAAACGGGGTAAATTATTTATAGATAATGATCGTAATACCCTTGTTATCTTCGCAATGGTGCCAGTTGAGGACTGGCCGAGGAGTGTCTGCGTACTTGCGAAATCGTTTTATTATTCACTGATAACCCCAATTACAATATAAATGAGGTTAGAGTAGTTTAATGGAGAACATTTATAGATTAATAAAATAACTGGAAACTTTTCAAATTGAAATCACTAGTTGGATTTTTTTCAGCGAAAATAGGTTTATTGTTTAAATATAAATAAAACAAAAAAAGATGAAAAATTCCCGATAGTATTTCAAATGCTATACTAGCAATAGCAAATCACATCAGCACCTGTGTCTACCACGGAATAAAGATTAGAGCTTTCTTCCGTGGTGTCTACTACACCGACGTGACTGACGACGCAATTACTATAATTCATTCATCGGGCCGTGGACGTTCAGGTGCTTGACATTATGGATTATATGTATTTTAAAAATTGCTATAAATGATGAGAATAAAGCTGCCGTAAAGGTAACAATGTCAATTAAAAATCCGATGTATAATAGTTAAGTAAAATAATAATAATACTTGCTCACATTTAAAACGATTTTTAACATTATTAATAAAATAAATGAAAGCAAAACAAAGGTGCGGACCGAGAGTCTATGGCATGAAAACAAGTCGAGGCAGGCATAAGGACTGGCGACAGAAGTGAACATTCAAAGTATGGAATGGCTGTGTTCTCTTTTGCATTTTTAAATTAACTATAGTCTGATTATTTTTACATCAATTGGCACTCGAGTCAATAATTATACGCGTTTTTATACAGTTTATTAAGTAATCAAGCATATGATGAGCTGCACAATCTCAATATGAAATATCAATATTACATGTACACGGGCCGCTATATTACGCGTCGCTAGTCTGACGCTAGCAGCGCAAGCGTAATACGGTCGGTCACGCTCATTAGCATGTCATGAGGCGAAAACATAAGTTTATCTCCAGCCAAAAAAATACCGTTCAACGCACAAATAAAATATTTTGCAAATGCAGGATATTTGGAAGAGAATTCGGTGAGAAGTGATTTGGCGCGTTGTGAAAATGATTACATTTAAAACAATGTGTGAGTCAGTACGTAGCGTTGTACTGAGTAAGTGGATGTTTGGGATGACATCCGACGGAGTGCGGTCGTAGTCGTGGCCGTGCGGGAATTAGCGACACGTGCTTTCGGGAAACTCGCGCGACTCGCAAAACAAAATCTTTTGCCAATTCGTCATTGGAATCTTGACAATGTTCCGTGAATTTACTGATCACATGTGTTCCAAATTACAAATTTTCTAGAATAACACTAGCAATATTTTAATATTATCAAGTATAATTAATAGTATTGCAGACAAGCTGTGCCCGCGACATTGTCTGCGTGGAACAGAAACAGTGTTTCTTTTACTGTGTCTTATATATGATTTATACATCATATAATGTCCTGTATTTGTAAGAAATTGAATTGCATTTACTTACCTACTCTTTTTTCGAACTAAACTCGAACCGTCATTGAAATTACAATAATTATTGATACAGTGGACCGATTTCAATGAAACCAAGACCAAAATGTCACTCGAGGATATGTCTTATGATTTTCTCGAGGTGAGTTTTTATCGTGAACGCAATACTTTAGCAGTGATGCGTGTTCAAACAAACAGACAAACATTTCCTAAAAATCATTGAAATGTATTGTATTACTTATGCCTAGGCATCTGGACCACTTTTTTTTCACAAAAATCTAAAAAATACAGATACTTTATATTTACGTTCTCATTATATGTATAGATAGAAGATAAACTTTGACATGGTTATAATTTCTAAGATAGTTCTCTAGAAAACAAATAATTGTATGTCCTACATATTAACCTCATTAGTCCGGTCAATTTAGACATTCGAAGTTACCTAAATTCCCACCAAGCTGAAAATCTGAATACATTGGTAGTTCAAGAAATGAGAAATTAATCAATTTCAAAGTATGTAATTGACACAGCATTCTGTAGTACTTTATTGTTATTATCTATCACATCGATGTAATAAACAAATCGGTAAATTATATTCTAAATAGCGCACGTATCCTTCAAGCAGTAATTATTGCCTATTATTTTTTTATTATCTGCAACAATGTTATCTACAGAATATCAATTTCGATACAACGTTTAAGAAAATAAATTAATGTTTTTTTATACAATTTCTAAAAAATACTATTTATACTTTTTATAACCTATAAATTACAAATTGAGATACCTATAAGGTACTTCACGTGTAGGTACTACAATTCGTTTAAATTGGCTGATTGGATAAAATTCAGAATACGAACAAACAGATAATTTTTTAATGTCATATTTCTTTACAATACTACAAAAGGTTCAGGATAAAATAAATTTGTAGGAAAAAAAAACTAAATATGAATGAACATAGATAAATATAACTCAGAAATATACCACATAATTCTGGCAGAAGTAATGAGTTTAACCAAAGATATTTAGTACGGTTATGTTGACTGGAAACGTGAACAGTCATATTGTTACCAGAGAAAAGAAAATGGCCTCCGAATAAATTCAATAGCGACATATTTTCATTAAAAGAATGCTACTTAATAGGTAAATAAGACAGGAAAACATCACTACGACTTACTATTTTTTATAAAATTAATAGGTTAGACCTTTTTGATTTGATTTTTGAACTTAAACTCAATTTCGAATCCCTTAACGTGTTTGTAATAAACGTTCATCACAAAATATATTTTTTATTTCCCGGAAGGGTAACGGCGCGATGTAAATTACATGATTGTAGTACCCTTTGAGGGAACTATTGGCCGACTTATATTTGATTATTACAAATAATTGATTTATGATATGGGATATGGATTTTAGGAATTCACATATGAATAGGTATTCATTAATTTTTCCTAAGAGTATAATTCTACGCTGACAGCGAATGAAAACATCGTGACGATACGGATGTAATAATAGTCTGTCTTTCTTAGGGAGTTTTAATAACTTTTCAGTATAATTTTATTTAGTAGATACTAGTTGTGCTCGCGACTCCGACCGCGTGGAACCTAATGTATAAAACAGGGAATTATAAAATCATGTGAATGTATTGAATCCTTTTACTTATATACTTTTCTCTCGTACTTAAGTCGCGTCCTCATTATAAATCACAATAACTTTTGATACAGTGAACCGATGTTAATGAAACCAAGACCAAATGTTACTTAAGAATATGCTTTATTTTTTTTTTGGTTTTATCATGAACTCAGTACTTTAGCAGTGATGCGTGTACAAACAAACAGACAGACAGACATATCTAAAAATGATTGAAATGTTTTTTATTACTTATTCCTTAGATTACTTCCTTAGATTTACATTCTTATTATATGTATAGAAAGATAGAAGTCGACGTGTTCACTACAGACACCGTCAAGTGTAATGATGGTGAACAGTAAATAACGAGATGGTGGAATTAAGAACAGGGCAATCGGCTGCGTCGTGCTGGTCTGCGTTGAACCACCACACCAATGTTACAAACCTCAGTTACTGTTCCGGAACTGAGTCACTGTTTACTCGGAAATATGATTCAGTAATTCCGGATCAATTCTGTGTCATCTCGTCTATTTACTACAGTAGTTTAATTGTGTACGGTGGCCAAATTGATCATTATTCTCTTGAAGTCCCTATCGGATAGAAATGTCATGTCATGTTTTATTTATTCGATTTTACATGCGTCCTTGAAATTCGTATGTCGTAAGACTGAATAGTGTAAAGTCTTATAAATGGATAGAAAGGAACGTGAGCTAAAAGTGGCTTTGAAATCAGAATTCAATGATTCTATATCAAAATATTCAGACAAAATTTCCCCTTATAGTAATAAAACATGACTCGTTTGCCTCCAAAAAATATATACTGGTTTCTGATTTCTTCAAAATAAAGTACCTCGTAAATTGTATCTGAAGGTTGAAATAGTATTTAACTAATCTTCCTTCAAAAAGAGTTTTATCAATATTGTTATCGTATATTTTTAATGACGAGAATGTTTTTCGAACCCGTGCTTAATATTGTTTTAACTTATAAGCGCTTTTTCCGCGCCCAAGTTGAATCGGAGTCGTTTATATTCGATTTGGTTCTTAGTAATTCAACTGTATATCATTAGATTACACTGATGAGTTGAATCACCAGAGTGTCGTTATGCTGTAACATTATTTTGTTAGGTACATGAGTAATAGTAGATATGCGACGAGGAGTCAGCGCCGGCGCCGGCGCCACGACGCGACTCTACTGCTTCGTGGGAGAGTAACACAATGTAGCTCATTATTTCACAAGAACTTATAAGACTTTCCACAAGATTTTTGAATGCAAAAAACCGTGGTTTTCATCTCACTATGGGTGTGGTGTGTTATATAATACAGAGCAAATGTTGCAACACTTCCCACATAACAATTTATTTTTTTGGGTAACCGCTCCGGTGATAATGAAAATAAATGAGACCAAACCTTTTACTTTACAATAAGAAGCTGATCAAAGAATTTATTAGAACTTATGTTTTTATTTAACATATTTCATGAAAAAAAACAAGTCCACTAGTAACTAATCAAATGTTACTATTAGTATATTTATAAATGTATTGTCATGTTGATAACCTATAACAATCATTAAAGAAATAAATAAATGATGATGAAAAAGATCAAGATCAACCTGCTGTCTTTTGTCCCATTCGCTTACTAATTTATTACTATTGTGAATTTTTAAACAAAAAATTTCCACTTTTCCGCACCGCCTACACTTTTCTTTCGTTTTCTTTCATACAAATCTAGTCCTTACAAGCACTACAAAAAAAAAGAATTACCCAATAAGTGCAGTCGCTCTGAAGTGATGCGGGTACATAGATTCGGCAATAGAATTTTGTTTATATAGATTTGCTTTCCTCTTTTCCCGGTTTCGTTAGCGACTTCAGGTAGACTTCAGCTGTAGCAAAACAATGGCGCCCTTGTTAGCAGATTACAGGGAATTTTAGTTACACTTAATTCATGTTCCATGTTATTATTTCTAATCCACTTCTCTTGTATTATATAATAACCAAAGCATGTCACATAAAATGCTATTAACCTTGCATAGTATAAAATCAAATAACTCTTATGAATAGAAAAATATTAAATACTTGAAACATCTTAATCACACCACCGTCTATATATGTATGTATGGATGTGATTAGGTTATTTTTAGACTAAACGTAATTATATTTATCAGTATTCAGTACTCTCTTTGTAAAGTTATATTCCTTACATGAACTACTGCTATTAAAACTACCGGGCATCCTGTAAGTTGTCCAATATCGATTATAATAAGGAGCACAGAGTACAGTTCGTGTCTTACATTATATATAAATATTATCTGTATGTCCTTTTCTTCTAAATATATGATAGATCTTATTATATTATATCTTATAGTGTTGAGTATTGGACGAATGTTGTAGACTAGCTGTGCCCGCGACTTCGTCCATGGGGAACTTTATGTAAAGAAACAGTCATTAATATTCTTATTTCATTTCGTTAATATAACTTATCTAAATTTTTCTCGTACTTAAGTCGCGTCGTCATTGTAACTACAATAACTTTTGACAGAGTGAACCGATTTTAATGAAGCAAAGAATAAATGCTACTCGGAAGATACGCTTTATTTTTTTTAACGTTTTAGTATGAACGTAGTACTTTAGCACTGATGCGTTTCCAAACAAACAGACAGTCAGACATTTCCAAAAATGATTGAAATGTATTTTATTAGTTATTCCTAGACACCTGCAACAATTTTTTTTACGAAAATCGAAACACTTTTGATTTACATTGTTATTACAGATATGTATATTATTTGTAAATCTAAAGAACGTAAAATTTAAAGGTTAGAGTATTATAAAACTCTTTTATCTCCGTCAATTTATATTTATAATATGGTAATTTATATTTATAATACATGCTATTTAAAAACGTACTGGGGTGATGACAGAACACTCCGCCATATTTTCTCCGTACAAAATATTATATACAGCAGCGCGTTTCTTCGGGCTAATTGACCTAAATATCCTAATTTACAACTTAAAACATTTTATATTAATACCAAGATCATAAAACGGGTGTTATTATATGATGTTTGGTCGGAGCTCGTCTGCTATTGGTCGGGAATCAAGTCGGCACTCCCACGTTGTTGGGCACTTATCGGCTCCATGATGCTCTTACCACTAAATAGGGATGGCGATCTGAGATCGATTAATCGAATAATCGATTTTTAATCATGGAAAACCGATATTAAACAACGAATCGATCCAGTGAATCGATCTCTAACACAATTATTTGTGATTCGATTTTTTCTATTAAGGTAAACAAAACCATACAATGACTACATATTATAAAACAAAATCGTTTACCACGTCTGTCTGTCTATTTATCTGTCTATTCGCGATAAACTCAGAAACTACTGAACGGTTTTTCATGTGGTTTTCACCAGTAGATAAAGTGGGACAACGTCGGTCGGGCCCGCTCCAAATTTATAGTTACAAAGCTCAAAAAAAAAGATAAAAATAAAACCATACAATAATTTATAATAAAAAATTCAAAAGATCGTTTTTGTATAACCGATCCTCTAGACCTCTATTTCGTGAATCGACTCCACAAACCACAATTCAGATCGATTTAAAAATAGTTTTTATTTGCGAGGAATCACTATCCCTACTACTAAATCATCATATTAAGAGACCTGTGGGTGGGATAACTTAAATTAACTGCGAACGGGATACTCTCATGTTCGCGCTGTCTGGTTATTGCTTTATTTGTTTAAAAGCCAGGTGGTTGTGATTAATTTTCGACTGTATATTTACCCCGATACAGTATTATTTAGCTATAATATCGGTTTAGTACTTTGTGATGGTAACGCGCAAATACAAATACTGGAATCAGAGGCGAACTAAGCCATATCTAGAAGAGGATCCAGCATCGTCGACTTACCAAGACTTACCAACAAAAGACTTACATAATTTAAATACTAGAAACAATAACAAATGGTTCAATCCATGTTTCAGGCTCACTAAGACTAAAAACAGTTTTTTAGGTAAGGTTTTATAACAAAGTGCCACAGCACATTACCGAATTGCCGGCTAGTGAGTTCAAGCACCATGTCAAGCGGATTTTATTGTCTAAAGCCTATTATAGGGAGGGTCAATATGTGAACGATGGTGATGTCTGGAAATTACACCCCTCTCTGTGCATCCACTAAAACCGAATGTAAAATGTAAAAATATATATCATGAAAAGATAAACCAGGTCGAGTTTCTTGCCGGCACTTCTGGAGGACTGGGTTGTTTGTCCGTACCGGTGGTAGTTTTGACGATCTTAAGCGCCTTCTCAGGGTCTAAACTGAATTAAGTATTTTTGATTTTGGAGTCCTCGTAAAACCAGAAGCTCAAAGTAATTTTACTCTCTCCGTCATAAGACTCAGTCTCCCATTGATTAGAATACATTGAAAGGTACACGAAAGATTTCCAACTTTGAGGGTGACAGTAAACTAAATAGGACTATGTCGTAGATATATGGACTACAACCAAAATACTACAACGCATCTTCAGAGTGTGTGATTACTCAGCATCCATAACTATGAAGTAAAAACGGATACAGAATTATATTAAGGTGACATCATCATCATTATCATCGGCCTGTAAGCTCCTGGGTTGCAGAGCCATAGGCCTCTTCTCGAAGGAAGGTGTGGGCATAATCACCACACCAGTACACTACGTGTTGGCGATTTCAAACTCTGAAAAATTTACAGTTATATGTTTTCCCACATACAGTACTACTACATGAACATTAGTCAGGTTCAGGTTTCCTCACGATGCTTTTCTTCACCGTCAGCCGATACTGTTACTGATGTAAATTAATAAATGACCATGAATTTCGAAAAATTTGTTGGTACAATCCAGGTTTCGAACTTGGATTGATATTCCACCGGTCAGGCCACTAGACCACCACGACTACTAGAAAGGTGATAACGCTCAATAATCTATACATATAATAAAAATGAAGTGTCCGTATGTAATATAAAAATAAAAAATTTTGACTGATTGGGTATGAAAGTGTACACGCTGCTGATAACAAAAATGCAATTTTTAAAATGTTTGCCGGTCTGTCTGTCTGTTTGTTCCGGGTAATCTTCGAAACGGCTAAACCGATTTTGACAGGAATTTCACTGGCAGATAGAAAAAATTACAGCGCGTTACTTAGGCTACTTTAAATTAGACTATCTGTTAACCGCGGCTTCGTCTGCCATGCTATCTTCAAAACGGTTGGACCGATTTCCACAGGACTTTCACTGGCAGATAGCTGACCTTATAAAAAGTAATTTAAGTAATTTTAGTTTAGACTAGATGTTAACCGTGGCTTCGTCTGGAGTGCTGTCTACGAAACGGTTCGATCGATCTTCAGATAACTTTCATTGGCAGATATCTGATCTTATAAAAAGTAATTTAAGCAATTTTAGTTTATACTATCTGTTAACCATGGCTTCGCCCGTAGTGCTATCTTCAAAACGATTCGATCGATCTTCACATAACTTTCACTGGCAGATAGCTGATCTTATCAAAATAAATTCGAGCAATTTTAGTTTATACTAGCTGTTAACCGTGGTTTCGCCCACAATGCTATCACCGAAATCCGAATGTACATAGTCTCACAATTCTATAATTCTTTAATACGATTTAAAAAAACGCGTGCGGAGCTGGGGGTACCGCTAGTTTCTAATAAAACTCGACTGATAATATCACTAGGTACTTTTATATTTGCGAATCAATTCAGCGAGGGTGTGTTTACTCCACCCCACAACTTTGTCGGTATTCGTTTACACAATACGTATACTGAACTTATTCTGTGTATTTCGATAATAAAATATCATAATTATTAAGTCTGTATGGTATCCTTTGTGCTCTACATTGGCACGACAATGCTCGCGTATTTGTAAATATAGCACAATCGTCTAAAATCAGCTGAGTGCCTCAAGTACTCGCCTTAGTAGTCCGGTGAAGCTGTTAAGACCTTGCATGGTCAATAGCTAAGTCAGTCAGTAAAAAAAAAATAGCATAATCGTCCACACTCGTCCGCGGCTCTCATAATAATTCCTTTGATTGAATTGAAAATTCATTATAATACTTATTACTAGTGGGCGCCCAGTGGTCGACATTCGACCATAGCTCATTGATTTTTTAAAGTTTTTAATTTTATAATATCATTGTTGAATGTAAAATGAAAAAGGGTAATTGGAACGTAAGAGTAAAATAATACATACAGTCGAGCATAGCAACCCCCTTTACAACCTTTTTTGAAGTCCTTTATTGACAGATGTCAAAATGTCTTTTTTATTTACATGTGTGTATATGTTGTGTAAAATTGAAGCAGTAGTGTGAGTAATGCATATTTTAATTAATTTAATGTACTTCTAATGCATTTTATATAAAATAAATAGCTTTCTGCACTTCTCCTCCATATAAACTATAACTATGCCAAGTTTCACGTTCACCCGTTCGCGCATTTCCTTTAAAAAGGGGTACAAAGTTTAGGCTTCACGTATTAATATATATGATGATGATGATACTGTTTGCAATGACAGCTGCTATGTGCTTACCAACTAGGGAACACACGAGTCGGTGTATGTATGCTATAGCGCATGCACTACAATGTCTATTGTCGATAAACTAAAATGATTATTCTTGATACAAACCGAGTTCGAATGTTTAATAATTTGAATAGTGCAAAAGAAACAATAAGTAAAAACTGAATCAATTAACTGTAATTGAGTTTCTGAAACGACGCTATTAAGAGTTTAACAAAAATAAAAATCAAAATGTCTATAAAACGTGATTCTAATTTTCTATCATATTGCTTTAATTTATGCCGATCTACTAAACATTATAAGTTGAAGGGTAGTTAAGTGTGCCTTGACGTTATAGAATTAACAGAAATAAAAATGTTCAGAAACAACAAAGACTCGAGATCAAGAATCTTATATAAACGTATTATAGTATTATTAAAATATTTCGTCAGAATTTGTAATAAAAATGTCGTAGAAACATGAATCACGCCACTAGAGAAGGTCCCTTTTCATAACACTGTCGGGTTTTCGTTGATGGATAATACTTGACAGGGATTTTATTTGATATTATAGTTAAACCTTTATAACCTCGCCCTTGACTCTTGCTCTGCGGGAATCTGTATTTAAAAAGTGACACAGTTATTGTATTAATTTTCATATCTTCTAGTTCTGATTATTTTATTCATATTTATGATTATTTACTTGTGTTCATTATACATATAGAAGGACATTGTACAAATGTATATAATAAATAGTATAAAACAAAGTTGCATTTCTTGTTTGTATGTTAACTTAGTTTTTCATAAAACAATATAACATACAACAAACATAAAGCCACGGATTTTGATACGGTTTTCACTGTGGAGAATTTGGAGAATGATTCCCGGAAGGTTTCTGTGCATAATACTTGTATATTATATCTACACTAGTGATCGTCTACTTGACGAAATTCTACCATTTTCGATATATAATAATAATGAAAATTAAACGTTTCGAATAAAAAAAAATGTATATTGTACGTGACTAAGAATAAGTAATGGAATATATTTCAATAATTTTTAGAAATGTCTGTCTAGCTGTCTCTTTGTTTGTGCACAAATCATTGCTAAAGTACTAGGTTCATAATAAAACGTCAGCAAGATTATAAAGCATAGCTTCGAGCAACATGTAGTCTTTGTTTCATTAAAATCGGTTATCTCTATTAAAGTTTATTTCAATTTGAACGAGAACGCGAGTTAAGTATGAAAGAAGAGTAAGTAACTAAATGTATTGCATTATCATCTAATAACCAGGGTTTTTTATAATGTATAAATGATATTCAAGATATAATAAAAGAATGAAAAATGTTTTATAGTTTTGTTTTTTATCAACTGAAGAACAATAAACATTAATATTTATAATTCTTAAAATTATCACACCATTAATTAAACACTCTCAATATGTAATGACTACCTAATTTTACAATTTTGTTTTGGTTATTTTTACCTGATACATACCATAATCGCGGTATGCTATAATGACCGTTTTGACACATTAAAAGTAACGAGAAATGTCGATTTATTTTCTAAAAAAATATAATCAAATGCTGCTTTGTTTTGCATTAGGCGTTAATAAGAGTTTGCTGGAGGTGTAGTTGTGCTGGTCAGTGATAGGATATAAATATACATTAGATATATAATTATGAATTTTGAAAAATATAATTGGAGAATTGTTTTGTAAACAAGTACATTAAAATTTATAAGCCATTATGAATTCTGTCAAGCGGCCATTTTTCTTTTGGTTAGTAAAAACGTGAAAAGATATGTTCGCGAGATCATATTACATACTTAGGTATAGGAGTAGTAAGATAGATAGTTAGGTATATAGTTATATAATTTACGAATCTGTACTAATTTAATTTTGTGTCCTAAAATTATACATTTGGTAAATTTTAGCACTAACTACACGTCACCATTGACAATAAAGAACAGCAATTTGCACCTTCAAACGTATTTGTTAATTTATATCAAATTTCATCAGCGAATAAATGTCAAAACGGCCATCATAACGTGTCGCTATTTATGTAGTGGAAGTGCATAATAAGTAACTGAATATGTTTCATCTCACAAAACTATTCTAAAGAGTGACGTTTACCTTTACATCACGTGTTAAGACGCTGGTATATGATAGAGCAGTGGTCGGTAAGCCGCGGCTCGAGAACCGCATGCAGCTCCTTCACTCGTCCACTATAACTCTTCCAAAAATGTTTAGTGCAGACACGGAATGTTATTTATTAACTTGCCTTGTAGAGACGAGTTGTTTTTGAAACGCAAGCTCAGAAAAACGGATACATAGATATTTAGAAAGCAACAGTTGCATGACAAGGCGCTTGCAACAAATATATATTGAGCCAGGCAAGATCGAGAGTCTACATATAATAAGAATGTAATTCTAACGTGTCTCTACTTTTTAGATATTTATGAAAAAAATATTGCAGGTGTCTTGGAATAAATAATAAAATACATTTGAATCATTTTTACAAATGTCTGTCTGTCTGTTTGAACACACATCACTGCTAAAGTACGGCGTTCAAGAATAAAACCTCACCTAGAAAACCATAAAGTATTGTTATGTTAATGACGACGTGACTTAAGTACAAGAGAAAAGTAGATAAGTAAATGAACTTAATATATTCAGTTCATTTTATTAGTCACTGTTTTAGTACATTAGGTTCCACGCGGACGGAGTCGCGGGCACAGCTAGTTAATTCTATAAAAATGACTACTAATGCAAAGCTTAAATTTTAAATAAGGCTCTTTGAATATACTTCAATTTTGTATTGTTTATATTTGGTTCTTTTGGATGACGAGTTTGCCGACCACTATGATAGAGTATTACGTAAATATCTTTGAATAGGTGAGCAGGTACAGAGAAGTTATAACAGTCGAGTATGTCTTGGGTCGGTGTGCTTTCACACGCATTCGCTAGCCGGCGCGGAGCCCGCATGCCATCTTCATGAATCACCGTCGCGTTGCGAACAGACGGACCGCTCTACAAGCTGAGGAATCCGGTCCAGCGCTTCACTGGGACACTCTCTATAACGGGAACACGTTTGTTACATTATTCTCTTGACTCATTACCTGCACCATTAATTGATCAGAAAAAGCTCTCGGTGAAAAGTATACCTACTATATTTTTTCCTGTACATGTTGGTTATATGGGAATATATCCCAAATGTTCACATTTCCGCATGTAGTTAGTTTCTCTTTCATTATTTTTTAGCTGTCTGCCTTATTAATTTACAGTAAGCAGGTATACACTTACAGTTCAATTGTTTTTTTTTAGCTACATTATTTTTCCCTTGGCTACTTACGTGTTGTTATTAAAAATATTTATTGCAATGTAACGCAGAAAAAACCCACACGTTTGTTGATTATAATATGTTCTTAATGTTTTTTTCTTAATTTTAAAATTAAATAAAAATCCTGTGTATATTATACAAAACATCTATCATAATAGCAGAGCGAGCACTTTCAGCGGAATCACATACACGTACTCATTCATAACTAATTTCTTTCATTTTATTATGCGACCGTCACCCCATATTCACGGCTTGGGAGTAAGCACTCTTACAATCGTATTCAGTATAAGTTCCATGTGTCGATAACATATTGGAAATATTTAAAATAAGCACATTTATATACACGCGATAAAAACTATTAGTCCTGTTTGCTCGTAATAAGTTTATATGACTGAGGCTCAATTTGAGTTAGTTTATTTGAGCCCTTGAGGCTGTGGCTGCCTGTAGGCGCGGCTTTCCTCAGCTCCTCCTAGTACAAGCTCCGCCTCTCACAGTCTCTGTGGGAGTAACGTGTGACGCAAGTGATAAGCGACAGCGTCACTAGGTAGCCTCAAAATCGTATAGCTTTTGTTTGATAGGCATTTTAGACACTAGTCAAGGGAACGTTATTACACGCTAGTGTGATTGCAATCCTATCTAAAAAGTTATGAGCCGTCACGTTATATTAATTAAGTACAAAAAATCAAAATCATTTACGCGTCGCTATACGGCACACTTCACCTCGCCAACGGCCGTCGCTATAGATGATTCACATCAAAATTTCCAACAGAAGCATGTCTCGTAACCAACCGACTCCTACAAAAATGATAAGATAATGATGAAGATGATGATGTGATGATGAAGGTGTAGATGATGTGTAAGAAGAAGGAATCAACTCGTTCTTAATTGTATTCCTGTCACGCTAGTTTAAAGTAAAAAGTCTTTGTGATAAAAACAATTATGGCTACTTGAAGTATAATCTAGTTATTTCATCAAATCAGAGACATCCCACAGACTCTCTCTTCCTGACTATTTGTCCCACGTGGTGGTGGTAGGGTCAGCTTTCCGTACTTTTTTCTTCCACTTCACTCTGTCCTTCACATCACCGTCGAAAATTTTCCACTTCTTCACGTCCTCTAAAACTACACCCTTCCAATTTCTTTTGAGCCTACCTCTGGGTCATCCCATAGTGTCTTGAATAATAACTGAGTTAGGAAAAAATATAGCAGCTATATTTTTTATCTGTTATGTATAATTTTCTGTTGAAAAAATATTTGTATGTTAACAATTAGTAACACAATCACGTTACAATATGAGATAATCATTTCATTGTAATAACGATAGATATTAGTACGTAACAGACGGCCATCTTGTTCATAGGAGGTACTAATAGTGATTAGTTATGTAATATATTACAGTTTTATCATCAAAATTATCAACAAATACTTTTATAGTCATGATAAGCGATTTGCAAAAATCCACAATTTAATCTTGTTAGCACAACTCTTATGTATGCAAAATGTATCGTATGTTTGAGTGTGAAGTCATATTAATCACAAAACTGGGAATCAGACGAATGAGTTCTCAAATAAAATTACAAGTCAATAGATTAAAATAGTAAACTAACCGTTCCAAAAGAATGCGGGCACTAAATCAGTACACCTATAAGACAATTCAACTTAACGTTACACTTTGATATGACTTTGCTAGCCGTTTTCGTATTTATAAAAGGTTTCATATAAAAAGCGGAAATAGAATAAAATTATTATCTTACTTTTATTACTATTAGTACTGATCTGTGTAATTACTGATAAATTCAGTCTAGGTTAAACTACCCGGTCATATGTGTTATCAAATTGTTAAATCACAAAAATAGTAGATCAAGCAGCAAAATAAATTTGGTTACTAAAAAGAAAACTGATAAATTTTAAATGTATCCATAGATAGTAGATGAATATCTGTCATAATATACAATCATCTTTGAGTAAATTAAAAAAAAACAGTCGTCCAAATTAATTTAAAAAAGAAGTGTTGCGATTTGCAATATTTGAAATGTGAATAGAGATATTTATTTAATTTTATCTTCTTCTCATTTTAGCGCCTTTATATTTTAAGATTCATATGACAATTAATAATAGAATGCGCTTACACCTCTCGTTTGTGGCACACAGTACGGTTTCTGAGAATAGCACATTTTGCGGTCGCAGTAATTTATTTTCTTATTCGGAGTAAAGTTCAAACCTGAGAACGGTCGCGACCTTCACATATATAGACGCATCTACACATATACTATGGAAATTCGTAACTTCATTTAGTTTTATTATATAAACGTCAAATGACTTAATTTATATATTCGAAATTGTAATTTATAATTCATAAACAAAATAAAAATATATAGGTTTTTAAGGCATCCATAAAATTCATACTTTCCGCTCAACTTAGTCACATATCTTATTATTATTTATTAAAGGTGTAACTCATTTAAACCAACACGTTGCCTTACCAATCAAACTATTCCCTGATATGTTATTGAATAGCCTAAAGTCTAGTTTGTTAACCAAAGGCACCTATTTAGTTCTGCCAATTGACACGAACGCGACACATTTCAACAGAACGTAACAAGCTTTATCCATATTGTTATTAGAAAAACCTTTCAGATTTTATTATCTACTGTATTAAAAATCTAAAGTCGTAAATAAAATTGATTACTTTGCGATATTTCAAATAATATTTTGAATTTATGTATCCTAAGAACTGTGCGATATTTTTTATTATATATTGAATAATTGCTTTTTTAAACAACCTTCACAATTTTGGTTGGGTATATATTCTATAAGGAAAAATAAAGGTAATTGTTGCGGTTACAGATAATTAATTACGATAGTGACCTAGAGACAGTGTATAGGTATATAGCAATAAAATTGGGATTAATATGAATTAAAAAGATTTCAAATTAAATAACTTCACGCCTCATGCGTCCGATTCCCACTCAACTATTGTTGGTGGTAACCTGTTACATAAAACCGTGAGTTTGCCAAGTTTTTTATTATATACCAAGTAATGAAACCCAAAAAACGTTACGTTACGTTACTTTTTTACGTTATTTTTATTGTATTTTATACTAACATTTCCTACAACTTCTATATGAGATATGAGATATTTGAACCTGACCTCGGTCAATATTTAAGAAACAATATCGATTAAGACGGTAATAGGGAATAATAACATTAATGTGCGCTCCGTAATAGATTTTCAATTTAAAAATGTTCGCCACCCCAGTATGCCGTAGAAAATATTTCAACACTATATCATCAGAACATCACCGTACAAGGCCCAAGGTCTTGTGACAAGTTTAAAAAACGCTGGTTGTATGTGGTAAAGCGGATATAAAGGAGAACAACCTCGCAAAAGGAATCCTAAAAAACGGGCGAAGTGGAAGAAGTTAAGACGGAAAGCGGACCCTGGCACCAGGCCGGGAAAACGCTAGGAAGAAGAAGAAGAAGGACATTTCCTCGCTTTGTTTTATTCACTTAAGAAACTTAGGCTAATTGTACCAGTCGTGTTCCGCTTCGCTATCACTCAATCGCATGATCGTAATCACTGGAAGCTACTCATCACCAAGTAACAAAGCTAACCACAGCGTAATTCTATATCCGCCATATTCATAACAAATACTCCAATTATATACTTCGGTGTGTACGAATACACAGTTAATTAAAACATTAGACATCATGACTCGTCTTCAACCCTCGGGGGTAAATGTCCACAATCCAAATAAGCCCGTGCAGTCGACGGGGGCTCTAATATATTGTGCGAGCGCCGCGGGACCGCTATGCATTATGCATGCCTTTGTAAAGTCTATATTCATTGTATACACTAAATCTTCACGTTAAAACTGTAGGATTAACAGAGACAGTACGAAAATTTCCGATTCGAACTCCTTATAACGCATCTTTAAACAAATGAAACTATTAATAAGGAGAAACAAAAAAGAAACGATGCAAACTCTTTTTTAATTACAAACGGTAGGGATACTTCATTTTTATAATATTATTATACACAAAAAAGTTTATTCAGATGTATGAATGTTTCTTACTTTTTCACGTAAAACATATTTCACGGATTTTCATGAAATTGTGCAGTAATATAGGTTGTGTAATTAGTATAATACAATACTAATTATAATAATATACAATAATGTATAAAGATGTCTTTTTGGTAACCAATCTTCTAGTTGATTATTACTGCCATTACCGAGTACGTAAGTTCCTTGCGATCATTTCAATCTTAGATCAACTATAACATTTCAATTAGGGGAAGTCCGGGCAAAGTGGACACCTTAACGTTTGATGGGCTATAGGAAGATAACCAATAGGCATATAAATAAAACAACTGTTCAATGAGAATCAGCATTTATTAAAGTTTTTAATATAATCTACAAAAAGTGCTTAATAGCAGTTCTTTAATTTTAATTGTCAATAATATTACAACATATGCCGGTATCCACTTTTCCCCATAGGTCGGGTAAAATGGATAGGACGATAGGGCAAAGTGAACACAAATACTTAGCCTAGTTTTAAACAAATCAGTGCAGATATCACAATGAAATATACCTAATAAATAAAAATATTACTCCATTTATCCATCCCGAAGCTGAACAACTTCCTCGAGTCTCTGCAGCAACACACCACTGTCGTAGTTCGTCCACGTTCAGTGCTGGAAATGACTCCAACTTGCTTCTTACCTTTAACTGAAAGAACCTTGGGTGGTTTGTTTGTCAAGGTCTGAATGCCAGTTTCATCTACATGATAGATTCTGGTACCATCAATGACACTTCTCAATTTGTTCACTTA
Organism: Antheraea pernyi; assembly: GCA_015888305.1. Classification (NCBI taxonomy): domain Eukaryota; kingdom Metazoa; phylum Arthropoda; class Insecta; order Lepidoptera; family Saturniidae; genus Antheraea; species Antheraea pernyi. The sequence continues at coordinate 71,088 of MU158976.1, forward strand.
ACAGTTTATAGAACCTTTCTTCTTGAGGACGATTAAAGCGTTTAATTCTGCCAATTGATGTTACTTCTGGAATTCCTAGCGTAATTTGTGAATTTCTTCTCATAAATCCTGCTAGCCAATCATCACCAGCTTTTTTATTTCAACTCATAAAAAACACTATCCATATCATACAAATACGTTCGAAGGTTTCCCTCTTGTATCGTTGTTGAAAACTATACGAAAATGACCTAGCTGGGCAGTCGAACTACCCTTTTTCCAATGCCTATAAAGAGTGGCGTAAGGTAGCCCATACTTTTTTGCTGTTGTTTTCACAGGAATGCCAGAATTGCAATCTGATGTTGCAAGCAGCATACTGCCCTCACTCCATTGAGCTTGTTTTGTCTTCCTCTTGTATTTATATACCATCTATTATATAAAAAAAATTGAATGCCCAGTAAAGTCATCGAGGGCAAAGCGAATACCGTATCTACTTTGCCCGTGATCACTTTGCCTTATACCAATTCATTTCATTAAACCTAGCCTAAAATCAAATGAAGCGTCGACAAAGTAACGAAACTCTCAGAATTTATACTTGAAAATATGCACTTAGAGAACATAATCGTACTAAACAATATGGTTAACTGTTTTACGAGTTATTAAAGTATTACGTACCTTGAAAAGTAATAAGAAAATTTTACTATTTGATTTTTTGGATTTTTCTCCCGAACGCGACGCGACCTTCCGCTAGCTCTGTTTACCCGTGAATGCGGGCGGGCGGGGGAGTGTAATGGCGCGAGGCGCGCGTGTTCCCACATGTTCTTGACGAGAAATAAAGCGTATTCACTTTGCCTGGCCTGTCCACTATGCCCGGACTTCCCCTAAGTAACAAGATGGTGACCCTCTTGTTAAAATGTTCCAGGGAGTTCTTGTGGCAAGGCTGATTCTATGGTCCGTGTTATTATTCCCATCACTTGCGCCGAATAACCAAATTATATCACATAAAACACCACCAATATTACAAAATAGTCGCAGAGTCAAATAAGACAAGGTTATAAATAAAATATAAAAATACACTAAATAACAGATTATGTTTCTGCTTAAAACTCCGGGATGTTATTTAAATTGGCTAAAATACAAACATACCTAGGTGTCAAGTAGCTCGAAGAAGATCCTATACTCTGATAGCCAGCTCAGCGTGCGCTGCATAAGCTATTACAGTCATACGACGAATATCATCATTATTTATAAATGTACAAAAGCAGACGAAATCTTTAGAATAATATTTTAAGTTATTGTTTCATTAGTTCCTTATACAGTGTAAGTGAACCCTGAAGTAGCTATATTGTGCATTAAGGTTCCAAATATGTTGCTGATGACAAGCCTCATTTGGCACGCTGTTAGTATTTTTTATCTAATGTACGCGTTACATGTTACTGTAAGTGGCGTGCATTGTAAGTACGACTACTTACAATTAATTGGTTTTAAAGAGCATTTCTATAGTTGTACATAGTTTCACAGTTTTATAATTCTTTAATACGAATAAAAAAACGCGTGCGGAGCTGCGGGTCCAGCTAGTTAAAAATAATATTAGAGGTATATACTGTAACGCTAACTAGTACACGGTTTACATCGACAGTGTAAAAGCTATTTGACTAGTGTTTTTACAATTTCTACAAGTGAGCCATAGTTAGCCTTTTCACATACAATATCAATAAGAAACATATTCATCGATAATATATTATATTTCTCGAATTATAATACACATTTGTACGAATTAGAATTAATATCGATTGAATATATGTTTAATGAGACATTGGAATAGAGTCGGGCATACGTCGGATAAAGACTCAAAAGAGTTTTTATTAGTAAGTTTATTGTATATCCCGTGGAGCCGTTTGTGGAGGGGTCGAGCGGTGGCTTACTGGATTACTCCGGCTCAGAGACACGTTGCGATATACACGCGAGGGACACAGCTATAGGATAATCACTTTTTATTGACTCAATGACGATGATAGCACGTTGACACTATCATTTAAAGAATCATTTTTTTTTAAATTAATCTTATGTAATTTCTACATTACATCCCCATATATAATTAATTTCAAAGGTAGTCTTACCAAAGATTGGTCACGCGACACTCCTAAGAACTGAGTTGGTTCGTGTGCCAATTCAAGAGGTCAGCCATCACCATCGAAAAAAAATCACAATCAAAAATACTTTATTCAATTTAGGTTCTGAGAAAGCGCTTATGAACGTCAAAACCACTATCGGTTCGGAGTAGTCCGATGAAGTTGTTAAGGCATTGTTAGGTCAATAGCGTAGTCAGTTCGAGAAAAAAAAAAGAATTACCAGTTCGAACAAACAACCCAATCATCGAGAAGAACCGGCAACAAACTCGATCTGGTTTATCTTTCCATGTTACATATTTTTACAAACATGGTTATATTTGCTTTTAGTGGATACACATGAGAATGGTGTTATTTCCAGACGTCACCATCGTTCACATATTCTATATTCTACCATATAATAGCTTAATACCCTTTAGACGTAAACCCTAAGTGGGTTTTACATGGTGCTTGAACTCACTATTGGGGAAATCGGTAATGTGCTTAGGGACCTTTTTATAAAACATTACATAGTTATTTTAAAAATTGTCTTAGTGAGTCTGAAACATGGAATAATCGATTTGTTATTGTTTCTAGTATTTAAATGATGTTGGTTTTATGACAAATACACCACCATACTGCTATTTTACAAAAGAAAGTCTTTTGCGTAAAGGTGCGGTGGTTAATTATGTGTGACGTAGTGTCGGTAAGGGCGGGCGGGGGCGGAGCGAGGGCGGCGCTCGGTTGCCGCCGCCACTCGTCCGCTTCCGGTCGCGTATCCGGCTGTACTCTCGGTTCGAATTGTATTGTGGAAATAATTTTATTTTTTAAATTATATCCAATTTAATGTTTAAACTTTTGACTCAACTTATTAAATAATATTTCTAAAATTAGTTACATAATGTATAAAGTGATTAAAAAATAAACCTGCTCATAAGCATAATTTTATTGCTAATTTTTACTTGTTCGCACGTTACGATATCACCGGCTGAGTATTGATATTACTATTTTTAATTGTATAGGTTTTAGCGTCTGAAGCCAATCTCATCATGTTAATTGACGCTATGGTTGATGATGATAGCTCGCCAAACCTAGAGGAGAACTGGCTCTCAAGTTCAATTCTTTGAACTCAGCTGGCGACAAATTTGTAACTTGAAGGTACTAGATACCCATGCGTGTGTAGAAAGAGCCAAAAAAAATCACAATCAAAAATACTTTATTCAATTTAGGTTCTGAGAAAGCGCTTATGAACGTCAAAACCACTATCGGTTCGGAGTAGTCCGATGAAGTTGTTAAGGCATTGTTAGGTCAATAGCGTAGTCAGTTCGAGAAAAAAAAAAGAATTACCAGTTCGAACAAACAACCCAATCATCGAGAAGAACCGGCAACAAACTCGATCTGGTTTATCTTTCCATGTTACATATTTTTACAAACATGGTTATATTTGCTTTTAGTGGATACACATGAGAATGGTGTTATTTCCAGACGTCACCATCGTTCACATATTCTATATTCTACCATATAATAGCTTAATACCCTTTAGACGTAAACCCTAAGTGGGTTTTACATGGTGCTTGAACTCACTATTGGGGAAATCGGTAATGTGCTTAGGGACCTTGTTATAAAACATTACATAGTTATTTTAAAAATTGTCTTAGTGAGTCTGAAACATGGAATAATCGATTTGTTATTGTTTCTAGTATTTAAATGATGTTGGTTTTATGACAAATACACCACCATACTGCTATTTTACAAAAGAAAGTCTTTTGCGTAAAGGTGCGGTGGTTAATTATGTGTGACGTAGTGTCGGTAGGGGCGGGCGGGGGGGGAGCGAGGGCGGCGCTCGGTTGCCGCCGCCACTCGTCCGCTTCCGGTCGCGTATCCGGCTGTACTCTCGGTTCGAATTGTATTGTGGAAATAATTTTATTTTTTAAATTATATCCAATTTAATGTTTAAACTTTTGACTCAACTTATTAAATAATATTTCTAAAATTAGTTACATAATGTATAAAGTGATTAAAAAATAAACCTGCTCATAAGCATAATTTTATTGCTAATTTGGTGTAAAAAATTAATTGCAAGGAATTTATTGAAGAGCGACTTAGTAGACATGATTAAAATCGTATATACTTTAAATAAAATACTTTAGTGTTGTTTAAGTATTTTTGTTGTGATGTGAAGCGTCGTAGTGTCGTGTACTTGTAATGCTGTGGCTGAGGCCGCCCGCGCGCGATCACACTCGAATACATTTCTATCACGGTCAGTCAATTATTATACTTTTTTTTATAAGATCAACAAGTAGTTTTACTCATACACATATATAGGTGATATTACAAAAAAACATTTTTCTTAGAGAATACGCAGGACCGCTACTTATGAAGTAGATATACAAGGGCATTTAAAGTAAGTAATTAGGGAATGACAGTTAACTAGTAAGGTTAAGTTAAAAGTATTATATAAAGTAAAAAGGCAACATGTGCAGCAATACGTCACAATTGAAGACTCAATAACTAAATTAATTATATCTAAATTTGGTTCCAGTTACAGTATTCTGTTTTATACCTTTCTTAAACAATGCAGGTGAAAATGCATAAGATTTATTTTGCGTACAAATTAATATTTTCTTATATAATTGACTATTGAATGGTACTCGTCCGGCGGCATTTGTTTCACAAGGAGTAGACACAAAGAGTTAGCTATTACGACTCTCTCGTATACAGTTGTTTTGTATATGACAATAATATATTTTATAATAAAATTTATTGTGGCAAATATTCAATAGTAACATTTGATCAAGGACTAGCCTTCTTGTCGTAAGAGTTGGGCATGAAAAATCACATCTCACTCTCTTATATAAATTAATTGTTATTATTTTAATTAGATAGGTAATTCATACAAAATATATTTTCGTACGGGAGCAATTCAATAAAAAGTGAGAATTCAATTACAACTAATTTTCGTTGAATGTTATTTTATTGCATTATTCCCTTTAAAAATTTCTTTATTAAAGATTAAGAATTCTTCATCTTACGTACCTTTCTTACTTCGTTTCTACAGTTGTAAAAAACTACTTCACACAACGATGTGCTGAAATAGTGAACCATCTTGCATAGTTACTATGTTTTAATTTCGACACTCTAACGTGCATCTATGAAATGCATTGAGACATTTAGTTGTCTAATTATATTGATACTAGTGGGCCCGGCAGACGTTGTCCTGCCCTGACTATAAAAAAATACTTAACAAATTATATACCAAAACGTTTCTCATGAATCACTTTATCCATTGGTGAAAACCGCTTGAAAATTCGTTCAGTTGTTTTTGAGTTTATCGCGAACAGATAGACAGACGCGGTAGGGGACTTTGTTTAATGCTATGTAATGATTGATAATGACGCCAATACGCCGCTATAACAAACAGCAATAAAACCATTCCTACGATCACTTTTTTTCTATATCATATTTAACTTAGAAAGTAGTTTGGTGCCGCATTCACACTTTACATTTTTTTATAAGGTCTTATACAATCTGTAGTTTTGTCTGTAAATTTGTGTTTTTTTCTGAAATTGTATGATAAATAACTATTATGAAGTTTATGATCAGGAATATGGAAATTTTTAAATGTCATGGTTTGTCTAATATAATATATCTGTTTAAAAAGAGCTCGACCGGTTTCCTATGAAATTTTATACACGAGAGGTTTATATAAAGAAAATCATAAAGTATAATTCGAGTAAGATTTAGTCTCTGTTTCGTTAAAATCGGTTCACTCTATCAAAAGTTATTGTCATTTTAATGAGGACGCGACTTAAGTACGAGAGAAAAGTAGATAGATAGAGTAAATGGACTTAATACATTTAGATAACTTTTTTAATAACTGTTTTTAAGTAAGGTACCACGCGGACGAAGTCGCGGGAACAGCTAGTACCTAAATAAAATGTTTAAATTTTTTTTTATCTTATAATTGATATTTTACAGATGGGTACTCAGCGCTGGGTGCGTGCCCCAGACCCAGCGGTGGACAAGTTCAGTTGTGGCAGTTTCTACTAGAAGAATTAGCGTCAGGAGCGCCGGGGATATGTTGGGAGGTAATAACTTTTGAAATTAATACATTTTAAGTTGTTTGTCTCTTTGAACACGCTACTTCTCTAAAAGTCAGGTTTGAAAAAATATTTTGTTTATTTTATAGTCCAATTATCCGGGAAGGTTATAAACAATATAAAATTATGTTAAGAATTATAAGACGTTATATAATATTGAGAGTGAAGCGTGTGGCGCTACATTGCGCTCAATTTATTGATCAAAAATTAAATAAAAATAGGCCACAGCTAAAGTTTAGTTATTGTCGTCTACTTCTAGGGTATATTATCTCTATGGCAAATAATTTCTTAGTTATTTTTTAATCAATGTTTCACCGGTTTGCCGTAAACAGTGACTCAACTTTAAGTCATCAGACGTAACCTACTTTCAACTTTCGTTACGAGCGATGAGTAAACTTTCATAGTAAAATGAGAAAGTTCAATGACATATATCCGCTTTTCCCAATGATCTGGTATAACATTGAGATACGCTTTTATGATATTTTACAATAATTGTTGTTATTAACAATTATCAGTTATAATGGTGTTGGATAATTCGCTCGTTTGTATCATATTGTAATTTTGAATTTGAATAAATTGAATAAATTTGAATAAAGTGCTCTCGTTTTCATGTCAATTGTTTATTGCATAAGGCTTACTTGTTCGCACGTTACGATATCACCGGCTGAGTATTGATATTACTAATTTTAATAGTATAGGTTTTTGACGACAATCTCATGATGTTAATTGACGCTATGGTTGATGATGATAGCTCGCCAAACCTAGAGGAGAACTGGCTCTCAAGTTCAATTCTTTGAACTCCGCTACAAGTGTCTGGCGACAAATTTTTAACTTGAATGTACTAGATACCCATGCGTGTGTAGAAAGAGCCCTACTACGGTGCTATGATGTTTTCCTTTTACCGAAAGTTCATGCTTATTACAGTAATTCGAGCCTATGTCAATGGATACGGTGTCCGGACAACGGATAATCAACAGCAGAATTATTATATTTTTGATTTTTGCTATTCATTATATAGTTACTATAAATAGTGATCAACGATCTAGTCATGCGAACCTTACCATGATCGTTGTTGATGTTTGGTTCGCGTCGAAAAATATCGTTGTTCAATTTACTACCATTATTTTTTAGGTTAAATTTTTCAAGCCACTTTTGTCTAAGTTCTATTGCAGGTAATTCTAAAGAGGACATTGAAGTATGTCGTTCTTGGTTATGAATGTTTATATTGGTAAGCAGCGCGAGCGTTATCTCTTGCGATCTCCAAATCAAATTGTAATACTTTTTGGTAACGTGATTCTTCAATCTTGTTGTGACTATCAAATACCACGGGATCTCTTTTCTGTCTCTTTTGTTTGATAGGTCTTGCTTTTATACGTTAAGAGTTTGCACTATTTTTGATCCTTAATTGATAACCATCCTGTTACATTATTGCTCAATATCAATTGGCTAATACCCAAACCCAATCCTGGAATAATCATCATCGCGACTTAGTAGACATGATTAAAATCGTATATACTTTAAATAAAATACTTTAGTGTTGTTTAAGTATTTTTGTTGTGATGTGAAGCGTCGTAGTGTCGTGTACTTGTAATGCTGTGGCTGAGGCCGCCCGCGCGCAGAATTATTATATTTTTGATTTTTGCTATTCATTATATAGTTACTATAAATAGTGACCAACTCTAGCCATGCGAACCTTACCATGACCGTTGTTGATGTTTGGTTCGCGTCGAGAAATATATTCTACCATATAATAGCTTAATACCCTTTAGACGTAAACCCTAAGTGGGTTTTACATGGTGCTTGAACTCACTATTGGGGAAATCGGTAATGTGCTTAGGGACCTTGTTATAAAACATTACATAGTTATTTTAAAAATTGTCTTAGTGAGTCTGAAACATGGAATAATCGATTTGTTATTGTTTCTAGTATTTAAATGATGTTGGTTTTATGACAAATACACCACCATACTGCTATTTTACAAAAGAAAGTCTTTTGCGTAAAGGTGCGGTGGTTAATTATGTGTGACGTAGTGTCGGTAAGGGCGGGCGGGGGCGGAGCGAGGGCGGCGCTCGGTTGCCGCCGCCACTCGTCCGCTTCCGGTCGCGTATCCGGCTGTACTCTCGGTTCGAATTGTATTGTGGAAATAATTTTATTTTTTAAATTATATCCAATTTAATGTTTAAACTTTTGACTCAACTTATTAAATAATATTTCTAAAATTAGTTACATAATGTATAAAGTGATTAAAAAATAAACCTGCTCATAAGCATAATTTTATTGCTAATTTGGTGTAAAAAATTAATTGCAAGGAATTTATTGAAGAGCGACTTAGTAGACATGATTAAAATCGTATATACTTTAAATAAAATACTTTAGTGTTGTTTAAGTATTTTTGTTGTGATGTGAAGCGTCGTAGTGTCGTGTACTTGTAATGCTGTGGCTGAGGCCGCCCGCGCGCGATCACACTCGAATACATTTCTATCACGGTCAGTCAATTATTATACTTTTTTTTATAAGATCAACAAGTAGTTTTACTCATACACATATATAGGTGATATTACAAAAAAACATTTTTCTTAGAGAATACGCAGGACCGCTACTTATGAAGTAGATATACAAGGGCATTTAAAGTAAGTAATTAGGGAATGACAGTTAACTAGTAAGGTTAAGTTAAAAGTATTATATAAAGTAAAAAGGCAACATGTGCAGCAATACGTCACAATTGAAGACTCAATAACTAAATTAATTATATCTAAATTTGGTTCCAGTTACAGTATTCTGTTTTATACCTTTCTTAAACAATGCAGGTGAAAATGCATAAGATTTATTTTGCGTACAAATTAATATTTTCTTATATAATTGACTATTGAATGGTACTCGTCCGGCGGCATTTGTTTCACAAGGAGTAGACACAAAGAGTTAGCTATTACGACTCTCTCGTATACAGTTGTTTTGGATTTATTTTGCGTACAAATTAATATTTTCTTATATAATTGACTATTGAATGGTACTCGTCCGGCGGCATTTGTTTCACAAGGAGTAGACACAAAGAGTTAGCTATTACGACTCTCTCGTATACAGTTGTTTTGTATATGACAATAATATATTTTATAATAAAATTTATTGTGGCAAATATTCAATAGTAACATTTGATCAAGGACTAGCCTTCTTGTCGTAAGAGTTGGGCATGAAAAATCACATCTCACTCTCTTATATAAATTAATTGTTATTATTTTAATTAGATAGGTAATTCATACAAAATATATTTTCGTACGGGAGCAATTCAATAAAAAGTGAGAATTCAATTACAACTAATTTTCGTTGAATGTTATTTTATTGCATTATTCCCTTTAAAAATTTCTTTATTAAAGATTAAGAATTCTTCATCTTACGTACCTTTCTTACTTCGTTTCTACAGTTGTAAAAAACTACTTCACACAACGATGTGCTGAAATAGTGAACCATCTTGCATAGTTACTATGTTTTAATTTCGACACTCTAACGTGCATCTATGAAATGCATTGAGACATTTAGTTGTCTAATTATATTGATACTAGTGGGCCCGGCAGACGTTGTCCTGCCCTGACTATAAAAAAATACTTAACAAATTATATACCAAAACGTTTCTCATGAATCACTTTATCCATTGGTGAAAACCGCTTGAAAATTCGTTCAGTTGTTTTTGAGTTTATCGCGAACAGATAGACAGACGCGGTAGGGGACTTTGTTTAATGCTATGTAATGATTGATAATGACGCCAATACGCCGCTATAACAAACAGCAATAAAACCATTCCTACGATCACTTTTTTTCTATATCATATTTAACTTAGAAAGTAGTTTGGTGCCGCATTCACACTTTACATTTTTTTATAAGGTCTTATACAATCTGTAGTTTTGTCTGTAAATTTGTGTTTTTTTCTGAAATTGTATGATAAATAACTATTATGAAGTTTATGATCAGGAATATGGAAATTTTTAAATGTCATGGTTTGTCTAATATAATATATCTGTTTAAAAAGAGCTCGACCGGTTTCCTATGAAATTTTATACACGAGAGGTTTATATAAAGAAAATCATAAAGTATAATTCGAGTAAGATTTAGTCTCTGTTTCGTTAAAATCGGTTCACTCTATCAAAAGTTATTGTCATTTTAATGAGGACGCGACTTAAGTACGAGAGAAAAGTAGATAGATAGAGTAAATGGACTTAATACATTTAGATAACTTTTTTAATAACTGTTTTTAAGTAAGGTACCACGCGGACGAAGTCGCGGGAACAGCTAGTACCTAAATAAAATGTTTAAATTTTTTTTTATCTTATAATTGATATTTTACAGATGGGTACTCAGCGCTGGGTGCGTGCCCCAGACCCAGCGGTGGACAAGTTCAGTTGTGGCAGTTTCTACTAGAAGAATTAGCGTCAGGAGCGCCGGGGATATGTTGGGAGGTAATAACTTTTGAAATTAATACATTTTAAGTTGTTTGTCTCTTTGAACACGCTACTTCTCTAAAAGTCAGGTTTGAAAAAATATTTTGTTTATTTTATAGTCCAATTATCCGGGAAGGTTATAAACAATATAAAATTATGTTAAGAATTATAAGACGTTATATAATATTGAGAGTGAAGCGTGTGGCGCTACATTGCGCTCAATTTATTGATCAAAAATTAAATAAAAATAGGCCACAGCTAAAGTTTAGTTATTGTCGTCTACTTCTAGGGTATATTATCTCTATGGCAAATAATTTCTTAGTTATTTTTTAATCAATGTTTCACCGGTTTGCCGTAAACAGTGACTCAACTTTAAGTCATCAGACGTAACCTACTTTCAACTTTCGTTACGAGCGATGAGTAAACTTTCATAGTAAAATGAGAAAGTTCAATGACATATATCCGCTTTTCCCAATGATCTGGTATAACATTGAGATACGCTTTTATGATATTTTACAATAATTGTTGTTATTAACAATTATCAGTTATAATGGTGTTGGATAATTCGCTCGTTTGTATCATATTGTAATTTTGAATTTGAATAAATTGAATAAATTTGAATAAAGTGCTCTCGTTTTCATGTCAATTGTTTATTGCATAAGGCTTACTTGTTCGCACGTTACGATATCACCGGCTGAGTATTGATATTACTAATTTTAATAGTATAGGTTTTTGACGACAATCTCATGATGTTAATTGACGCTATGGTTGATGATGATAGCTCGCCAAACCTAGAGGAGAACTGGCTCTCAAGTTCAATTCTTTGAACTCCGCTACAAGTGTCTGGCGACAAATTTTTAACTTGAATGTACTAGATACCCATGCGTGTGTAGAAAGAGCCCTACTACGGTGCTATGATGTTTTCCTTTTACCGAAAGTTCATGCTTATTACAGTAATTCGAGCCTATGTCAATGGATACGGTGTCCGGACAACGGATAATCAACAGCAGAATTATTATATTTTTGATTTTTGCTATTCATTATATAGTTACTATAAATAGTGATCAACGATCTAGTCATGCGAACCTTACCATGATCGTTGTTGATGTTTGGTTCGCGTCGAAAAATATCGTTGTTCAATTTACTACCATTATTTTTTAGGTTAAATTTTTCAAGCCACTTTTGTCTAAGTTCTATTGCAGGTAATTCTAAAGAGGACATTGAAGTATGTCGTTCTTGGTTATGAATGTTTATATTGGTAAGCAGCGCGAGCGTTATCTCTTGCGATCTCCAAATCAAATTGTAATACTTTTTGGTAACGTGATTCTTCAATCTTGTTGTGACTATCAAATACCACGGGATCTCTTTTCTGTCTCTTTTGTTTGATAGGTCTTGCTTTTATACGTTAAGAGTTTGCACTATTTTTGATCCTTAATTGATAACCATCCTGTTACATTATTGCTCAATATCAATTGGCTAATACCCAAACCCAATCCTGGAATAATCATCATCGCCATCATCAGCCTGCAAGAGACCCACTGCGCGACCATAGACCTCTTCCCGAAGGAAAGTATGGGTATAATCACCACGCCAGTCCACGACGATTGGCGATTTCAAACTCTAAAAAATCCACAGTTGTATGTTTTCCGACAGAAAGCAGTACTACAAGACCGTTTCTCAAATTCAGGTTTCCTCACCATGTTTTCTTTCACCTTCAGCCAATAGTGTTACCGATTTAAATTAATAGATGTACATGAATTCTGAACAATTCGTTGGTACATGCATCGGATTAATATTCCACCGGTCGAACCACTAGACTCCTGGAATTGTTAATACAAAAAAGTGTATTGAATTTGATAAGTTATACCCAGGGTCCTCCGAGTGAAGGCGAGTTCCGTCTGTCAGACCCTGACGAGGTGGCGCGCCGGTGGGGCCGCAGGAAACAGAAGCCTAACATGAACTACGACAAGTTGTCGCGGGCGCTTCGATACTATTATGACAAGAACATCATGAGCAAGGTGAGTTTATTTCATATTAATAAAAAGGGGACCCGATTAATGTTTTATTAATAAATTAAAATTCTATTCAAGCTCTGAGAAGGCGCTCTTAAGAACCTTAAAACCAATACCTAAATAGCTCAGTCTAAATTCTACAACAAACTATAGAAGTAATTCTTGTCAGTTATTTTTAGATAATGTACAGAGAGGAGTGAGGCTTCCAGACATCACTATAGTTCGTGTAATGATCTGCTGTGTGTATATATATATGTATCGCCTTTTGATATTAAAACCTGGTAGATCATTAACATGTTTGGTGATCTATCTATCTATCTAGGTAATTTAACATTATAATGGAAAAAAATATTGGATTTTCTCGGTTTCTAGAATTTCAAATACAAAAATATAAAAAAAACCGCCTTCTATGTGAAAAACTAATAAGGCACTAAAAACCGAAAAATAACTGAATGATTAAATTAACCAAATTAAATAAAAAATATTGATATTCGCGCTACCTAATTGAAGTCAATGCCAACCTACATTCATATTATCTACATACAACATTTTGGTCCACACTCGTGTTCCATGATGTATATCTGTATAGTACACATATCTTATTACCTGCAACAAATTTGAACTGTAAGTTGGTATCGACTTCAAATATAGATTAAGATACTGAATTCTTGATTCAAATAATTTATTAATACGTGACTGTAGCCTCGCCCGATATTAATTGACAATGTTGGTTAATATGACATCAAACGGGAAGGAGTTGATTTGATAACAATAAACTCAACCAAATGGGAATAGCGCTTGCTCTGCATACGAGTATTACAACGTAATGATTTTATTTATAAGGTTTAATGTTAGGTTGAAATTCGGATATCGCGGGTCATTGAAGACTATATTTCAGGAATTCTGTATCTGAACTCTACGCTACCAATACATTCTTATGTCCGTAAAAACTTTGAAAAGCTGGACTTCATAAAAGCCTTGATGTAAATACTAGAAACTGTGACAAATTGGTCGTCCCATATTTCAGATTCAGTAAAACCAGTAACAGTTTTTTAGGTAATAGTGTTAGGTTTTACAACAAAGTCTCAAAGCTTATTACCCATTTGCCGGACTGTAAGTTTAAGCGCCATGTCAAGCGGGTGTCACAAGGCTATTATAGATAGATCAATATGTGAACGATGGTAATGTCTGGAATTGACTCCTCTCTGTTATATCCGCTAAAAACTATTGTAACGTTAATGTATTTTGAATATATATATATAGATGTTAAAATGATAAACCCGGTCGAGTTTGCTGTTGGTTCTTCTGACGACTAACCTAGTCAGTTTGTCCGAACCGGTGGTAGTTTAAACGTTCATAAGCGCCTCCTAAGGGCCTAAATTAAATAAAGTATTTTTGATTTGATTTGAATGTTAAGCTGATGTATGTCTGTGTCGTCAGGTGCACGGTAAGCGCTATGCGTACCGGTTCAGCTGGGCGGGGCTGACGGCCGCGTGCCAGGCGCAGGCTCCAGACGCACCCCCCTACTGGCACTACCTCACTCCCCCCGCGCCGCCCTCCGCCTCACAACCAGAACAACCGCATTGTTCCGCACATAGTAATCCACCAACAACACAATAGCGTTGCTGTGGGAATATAGCGGGAATACGATTTATGCATTATTAAATACTGGTGAACAAACTTTTAAAATGTATGCCGATTTTCATCGCACCGCGTAACGAATTTCGTGTAAGTTTATTTTCAGGTGAAATTTTACTACAACGTCAATACCTCCAGACATTGTTTTGTTAGTTGTTTTTTACATATTCAGTGTTTAGTTACAAGCTTACCTGATGTGAAGTGATAATGTGACAAGTGATGGTAATACGTCAGGCGGAAAAGGATTGTCTTCCAGAAGTAGAAGTAATAGATTAAGTCAAATTAAAACTGCAGACAGTTATCACGATGTTTTCTTCACTAAGGTGTGCATTACGTTAATTTAAATTTTTCTCTTTTAATTTAACGATTTCAGAATGAAATGAAGTCGTATCATCAATCGATATCAGTTGATAACGCACACCTAATAAATTGACGATATGAAATAATAAACCGGAGATCCGTGTTATATTATTGTGAATGTAATGTATATGTAATAGTAATATATATGTATATGTAATTTTAATTTACACAGATTTATGTTAAGAGATACTTTAATTGTATTAAACTCCTATCCACTACCTTAACGTGACGTCACACTCAGACATTAGCAATATCTATCTACTTCTGTAAATATATTAAAAACGTAAATCTAAGGTGTCAGGTGGAAAAATTGTGTCAGGTATCTTGGAATAAGTAATAAAATACTTTTGAATCATTTTTAGAAATATCTATCTGTCTAGCGGACGGAGTCGCGGACACAGCTAGTGTCTATAAGTATAAAAGTAACCTCATATAATTTATACATGATGTTACGTTAAAGTACGTTTACTTGATAATAACTTTGTCACAGTAGATTATATTAATCTCAACACTACTCTAAAACACAGATCAAACTCAGTCATAATTATTTGTTATTCGTAATCATCGACAACTTACTTTCTGTAAATAGACTTGTATTACAGTACTCGGTATTTGATTTGGCACGTCGAAGGGAAGAGCGAGACATCCGACTAACATCGGTTTGTTTCGGTTTTTTAAAAGTGTTTCTATCGCACAGCGCATGGTTGCGATAAACAAAGATAACGCTATACGTAAACGAACTTAGCCGACTATCCCCGACTTGCTAAATCAAAAGCCGGCTACCTAATATAATGGCCACATAAAAATCTATCATTTAAACACAGACCAAAGTGTGTGTGTGTGTGTTCTTTATATAATTCATGTTGTCACAAGAAAACAGAAGTAAATATAACAATTGCTTACAATTAATCAAGTAAGGTCGATGATTATTTAGTGCAGTAGTAATAGTTTTGAAATATTAATGGAATTAATTATGATTGTTATTTCGTAAGTTTTTTTTAATGATTTGTGAAGTATGCGTATAGTTATGGATGTGTTGGTATGTATGTATGTGTCTAATTTGTACAAATTCTTTCTTACAATCTTTTTTTTTACCTATTAATTTGTTTTAGTAATTGATAATGTGTTAGGTTAAGCTATTTTCAGGGTAAATATAGTTTTATTTAAGTTCCTTATTTTAGTATTGTCTAGCTTTTAATTATATTACTTCCCATATATGAAATAGACATATAAGGTATGTAAAAAAAAATTGCCATGTGGAAAAGGTCTTACAAATTCTCAATAAAAAACTTAGAGAAAACAACCGGCTTTTGATATAGAATAACAACATTCTTCTCATAAGGAGAGTGGGAACAAATTCATTTTCTACACATTAGAGAAGGTTTAAAACATTATTAAATTTTTGTAAGTTTTTACTGATGTAATTTCTCATATGGCAATACTTAAAATTAAAACTTACAAATTCTCTTAAAAACTCATAATACTTTTAAAAAAGTCAATATTTTATCAGAATTTATAATACCTTTTTCAGAGGTTGCCATTACATTTGTTTAGTACCTAATAAGTTACAAAAAATTAACTTGAAGATTAAGAAATAATGTTTTCCCAATAGGTGTAACAGTTACCAGTGTGTTTTATAATTGTTGTTCTTTTTCTATTGTTAATAGTTTATTTTTCCGAAGGACACGTGACAACAGCTTTGTTCAGAAACGAGATATTAATCTACGATTTGATATTATTTGTACGATTATATTTAAAATGTTATATTACTAAAATGTTAGTTGTGTCTCCTTTCTGTTAGTGCTGAACTGTATTGTTTATTTCAGTTTATATCTATTCATAACTAATAGGCACTATGTTGTGACATTATTTAGTATAACGATGTATTGTGTCTTATAATAATTAGATGTGAACAAAAAGTATTGATTTATTATTATGAAAACAAGTTCCTATCATATTATTCTTTGTGTTAGAGTTATTTTTTAATTCACGATTGTTGAATTGATTCAATTTAAATACGTCTAGTTGGCTGAGTTTGTTGGTTCTTTCAGCTGGGTGTACGCTGGTAATAATATTTTTACTATTTTATATAATCGACGACATACCTCTAAATATATGTAGATGATCAACCTGAAATTATATTGTTAATATATATAGGTTTATTATTTTATTATATGGAACAAATATTATTGTTATAATTATATGATACAGTGTACACAGTACGTAGCTTTACTATTTGTTTTTGTACTTTACATATAGACGATTCCTAAAGTCACTTACGTTGTTACTACAGACAGACAACGGTATTATT
This sequence comes from Antheraea pernyi, assembly GCA_015888305.1. Taxonomy (NCBI): domain Eukaryota; kingdom Metazoa; phylum Arthropoda; class Insecta; order Lepidoptera; family Saturniidae; genus Antheraea; species Antheraea pernyi. Next base: position 88,023 of record MU158976.1, read on the forward strand.
ATTATTTGATCAGAGGTTCGCTTATGATTTTCCATAATATATCTATGATTATTATAAATTAATGTAGCATAATTATCAACAAAGTTGTTATTGTATATGTAGTTAATCATGGTGAATATTTTACTGTCATCTTTGGATTAATTCAAACTTATTAAAGTCGATAAATCAACAAAGACTTTCTTATACGACTAATTTACAATTTTTGTAAACCCAATTTCGATTTTGAAATTGACAAATCGTTATTCTAATGCTTTTTTGTACGTTATTTGTTTTAATTCTATATCAATTACAAAAAAATCACCAACCAACCCATAGTTCAGTCTGACTTTTTATTTGTAACATTTGCAAAGAATTAGATAAAATAATTCAAGTTAGTCGCGCCATCTCGACGTTCACTATGCCAATAAATGTGACCATTTTGACAAAACATAATAAAATTATAATTTTCTATAATAGTGTATTTATTCGAATATTCTATAATAATGCATTTTTGTTGTGTCTTTTTACTATGTGAAATTTTCCATTGGAATTAAAATTATTATAATAAAAAAATACTTGTAATGGCGGTTTTTATTAATTTCACTAATTTAAAAATTCCTAACTGGTTACATGTACCCGTAGCTCAGTAATAACCTAACTGGTTTCGGTTGAGGATATCAAGACTGAAAAGAGTATAACAACAGATTTAAGGATGGTAGAGCCTCATTTTTATTACATTTTTACAGCAATCTCATTTGTCAGCAATATCATTATTTTTTCCACTTATCAAACTGAAATAGTTTAGAATATTATCCGATACGAAATATATATAAGGGTTGTTGAGGTATATATGCTTGGCACACATATATGTTTCAACAACTCATATGCTGTTAAGACCTTGCTTGGTAAATAGCGTAGTCAGTTCGAAAAAAAAAGGGGCGGGGGCGGAGCGAGGGCGGCGCTCGGTTGCCGCCGCCACTCGTCCGCTTCCGGTCGCGTATCCGGCTGTACTCTCGGTTCGAATTGTATTGTGGAAATAATTTTATTTTTTAAATTATATCCAATTTAATGTTTAAACTTTTGACTCAACTTATTAAATAATATTTCTAAAATTAGTTACATAATGTATAAAGTGATTAAAAAATAAACCTGCTCATAAGCATAATTTTATTGCTAATTTGGTGTAAAAAATTAATTGCAAGGAATTTATTGAAGAGCGACTTAGTAGACATGATTAAAATCGTATATACTTTAAATAAAATACTTTAGTGTTGTTTAAGTATTTTTGTTGTGATGTGAAGCGTCGTAGTGTCGTGTACTTGTAATGCTGTGGCTGAGGCCGCCCGCGCGCGATCACACTCGAATACATTTCTATCACGGTCAGTCAATTATTATACTTTTTTTTATAAGATCAACAAGTAGTTTTACTCATACACATATATAGGTGATATTACAAAAAAACATTTTTCTTAGAGAATACGCAGGACCGCTACTTATGAAGTAGATATACAAGGGCATTTAAAGTAAGTAATTAGGGAATGACAGTTAACTAGTAAGGTTAAGTTAAAAGTATTATATAAAGTAAAAAGGCAACATGTGCAGCAATACGTCACAATTGAAGACTCAATAACTAAATTAATTATATCTAAATTTGGTTCCAGTTACAGTATTCTGTTTTATACCTTTCTTAAACAATGCAGGTGAAAATGCATAAGATTTATTTTGCGTACAAATTAATATTTTCTTATATAATTGACTATTGAATGGTACTCGTCCGGCGGCATTTGTTTCACAAGGAGTAGACACAAAGAGTTAGCTATTACGACTCTCTCGTATACAGTTGTTTTGTATATGACAATAATATATTTTATAATAAAATTTATTGTGGCAAATATTCAATAGTAACATTTGATCAAGGACTAGCCTTCTTGTCGTAAGAGTTGGGCATGAAAAATCACATCTCACTCTCTTATATAAATTAATTGTTATTATTTTAATTAGATAGGTAATTCATACAAAATATATTTTCGTACGGGAGCAATTCAATAAAAAGTGAGAATTCAATTACAACTAATTTTCGTTGAATGTTATTTTATTGCATTATTCCCTTTAAAAATTTCTTTATTAAAGATTAAGAATTCTTCATCTTACGTACCTTTCTTACTTCGTTTCTACAGTTGTAAAAAACTACTTCACACAACGATGTGCTGAAATAGTGAACCATCTTGCATAGTTACTATGTTTTAATTTCGACACTCTAACGTGCATCTATGAAATGCATTGAGACATTTAGTTGTCTAATTATATTGATACTAGTGGGCCCGGCAGACGTTGTCCTGCCCTGACTATAAAAAAATACTTAACAAATTATATACCAAAACGTTTCTCATGAATCACTTTATCCATTGGTGAAAACCGCTTGAAAATTCGTTCAGTTGTTTTTGAGTTTATCGCGAACAGATAGACAGACGCGGTAGGGGACTTTGTTTAATGCTATGTAATGATTGATAATGACGCCAATACGCCGCTATAACAAACAGCAATAAAACCATTCCTACGATCACTTTTTTTCTATATCATATTTAACTTAGAAAGTAGTTTGGTGCCGCATTCACACTTTACATTTTTTTATAAGGTCTTATACAATCTGTAGTTTTGTCTGTAAATTTGTGTTTTTTTCTGAAATTGTATGATAAATAACTATTATGAAGTTTATGATCAGGAATATGGAAATTTTTAAATGTCATGGTTTGTCTAATATAATATATCTGTTTAAAAAGAGCTCGACCGGTTTCCTATGAAATTTTATACACGAGAGGTTTATATAAAGAAAATCATAAAGTATAATTCGAGTAAGATTTAGTCTCTGTTTCGTTAAAATCGGTTCACTCTATCAAAAGTTATTGTCATTTTAATGAGGACGCGACTTAAGTACGAGAGAAAAGTAGATAGATAGAGTAAATGGACTTAATACATTTAGATAACTTTTTTAATAACTGTTTTTAAGTAAGGTACCACGCGGACGAAGTCGCGGGAACAGCTAGTACCTAAATAAAATGTTTAAATTTTTTTTTATCTTATAATTGATATTTTACAGATGGGTACTCAGCGCTGGGTGCGTGCCCCAGACCCAGCGGTGGGCAAGTTCAGTTGTGGCAGTTTCTACTAGAAGAATTAGCGTCAGGAGCGCCGGGGATATGTTGGGAGGTAATAACTTTTGAAATTAATACATTTTAAGTTGTTTGTCTCTTTGAACACGCTACTTCTCTAAAAGTCAGGTTTGAAAAAATATTTTGTTTATTTTATAGTCCAATTATCCGGGAAGGTTATAAACAATATAAAATTATGTTAAGAATTATAAGACGTTATATAATATTGAGAGTGAAGCGTGTGGCGCTACATTGCGCTCAATTTATTGATCAAAAATTAAATAAAAATAGGCCACAGCTAAAGTTTAGTTATTGTCGTCTACTTCTAGGGTATATTATCTCTATGGCAAATAATTTCTTAGTTATTTTTTAATCAATGTTTCACCGGTTTGCCGTAAACAGTGACTCAACTTTAAGTCATCAGACGTAACCTACTTTCAACTTTCGTTACGAGCGATGAGTAAACTTTCATAGTAAAATGAGAAAGTTCAATGACATATATCCGCTTTTCCCAATGATCTGGTATAACATTGAGATACGCTTTTATGATATTTTACAATAATTGTTGTTATTAACAATTATCAGTTATAATGGTGTTGGATAATTCGCTCGTTTGTATCATATTGTAATTTTGAATTTGAATAAATTGAATAAATTTGAATAAAGTGCTCTCGTTTTCATGTCAATTGTTTATTGCATAAGGCTTACTTGTTCGCACGTTACGATATCACCGGCTGAGTATTGATATTACTAATTTTAATAGTATAGGTTTTTGACGACAATCTCATGATGTTAATTGACGCTATGGTTGATGATGATAGCTCGCCAAACCTAGAGGAGAACTGGCTCTCAAGTTCAATTCTTTGAACTCCGCTACAAGTGTCTGGCGACAAATTTTTAACTTGAATGTACTAGATACCCATGCGTGTGTAGAAAGAGCCCTACTACGGTGCTATGATGTTTTCCTTTTACCGAAAGTTCATGCTTATTACAGTAATTCGAGCCTATGTCAATGGATACGGTGTCCGGACAACGGATAATCAACAGCAGAATTATTATATTTTTGATTTTTGCTATTCATTATATAGTTACTATAAATAGTGATCAACGATCTAGTCATGCGAACCTTACCATGATCGTTGTTGATGTTTGGTTCGCGTCGAAAAATATCGTTGTTCAATTTACTACCATTATTTTTTAGGTTAAATTTTTCAAGCCACTTTTGTCTAAGTTCTATTGCAGGTAATTCTAAAGAGGACATTGAAGTATGTCGTTCTTGGTTATGAATGTTTATATTGGTAAGCAGCGCGAGCGTTATCTCTTGCGATCTCCAAATCAAATTGTAATACTTTTTGGTAACGTGATTCTTCAATCTTGTTGTGACTATCAAATACCACGGGATCTCTTTTCTGTCTCTTTTGTTTGATAGGTCTTGCTTTTATACGTTAAGAGTTTGCACTATTTTTGATCCTTAATTGATAACCATCCTGTTACATTATTGCTCAATATCAATTGGCTAATACCCAAACCCAATCCTGGAATAATCATCATCGCCATCATCAGCCTGCAAGAGACCCACTGCGCGACCATAGACCTCTTCCCGAAGGAAAGTATGGGTATAATCACCACGCCAGTCCACGACGATTGGCGATTTCAAACTCTAAAAAATCCACAGTTGTATGTTTTCCGACAGAAAGCAGTACTACAAGACCGTTTCTCAAATTCAGGTTTCCTCACCATGTTTTCTTTCACCTTCAGCCAATAGTGTTACCGATTTAAATTAATAGATGTACATGAATTCTGAACAATTCGTTGGTACATGCATCGGATTAATATTCCACCGGTCGAACCACTAGACTCCTGGAATTGTTAATACAAAAAAGTGTATTGAATTTGATAAGTTATACCCAGGGTCCTCCGAGTGAAGGCGAGTTCCGTCTGTCAGACCCTGACGAGGTGGCGCGCCGGTGGGGCCGCAGGAAACAGAAGCCCAACATGAACTACGACAAGTTGTCGCGGGCGCTTCGATACTATTATGACAAGAACATCATGAGCAAGGTGAGTTTATTACATATTAAGAAAAAGGGGACCCGATCAATGTTTTTTTATATAAATAAAAATTCTATTCAAGCTCTGAGAAGGCGCTCTTATATCTGTTTAAAAAGAGCTCGACCGGTTTCCTATGAAATTTTATACACGAGAGGTTTATATAAAGAAAATCATAAAGTATAATTCGAGTAAGATTTAGTCTCTGTTTCGTTAAAATCGGTTCACTCTATCAAAAGTTATTGTCATTAATTCTTGTCAGTTATTTTTAGATAATGTACAGAGAGGAGTGAGGCTTCCAGACATCACTATAGTTCGTGTAATGATCTGCTGTGTGTATATATATATGTATCGCCTTTTGATATTAAAACCTGGTAGATCATTAACATGTTTGGTGATCTATCTATCTATCTAGGTAATTTAACATTATAATGGAAAAAAATATTGGATTTTCTCGGTTTCTAGAATTTCAAATACAAAAATATAAAAAAAACCGCCTTCTATGTGAAAAACTAATAAGGCACTAAAAACCGAAAAATAACTGAATGATTAAATTAACCAAATTAAATAAAAAATATTGATATTCGCGCTACCTAATTGAAGTCAATGCCAACCTACATTCATATTATCTACATACAACATTTTGGTCCACACTCGTGTTCCATGATGTATATCTGTATAGTACACATATCTTATTACCTGCAACAAATTTGAACTGTAAGTTGGTATCGACTTCAAATATAGATTAAGATACTGAATTCTTGATTCAAATAATTTATTAATACGTGACTGTAGCCTCGCCCGATATTAATTGACAATGTTGGTTAATATGACATCAAACGGGAAGGAGTTGATTTGATAACAATAAACTCAACCAAATGGGAATAGCGCTTGCTCTGCATACGAGTATTACAACGTAATGATTTTATTTATAAGGTTTAATGTTAGGTTGAAATTCGGATATCGCGGGTCATTGAAGACTATATTTCAGGAATTCTGTATCTGAACTCTACGCTACCAATACATTCTTATGTCCGTAAAAACTTTGAAAAGCTGGACTTCATAAAAGCCTTGATGTAAATACTAGAAACTGTGACAAATTGGTCGTCCCATATTTCAGATTCAGTAAAACCAGTAACAGTTTTTTAGGTAATAGTGTTAGGTTTTACAACAAAGTCTCAAAGCTTATTACCCATTTGCCGGACTGTAAGTTTAAGCGCCATGTCAAGCGGGTGTCACAGGGCTATTATAGATAGATCAATATGTGAACGATGGTAATGTCTGGAATTGACTCCTCTCTGTTATATCCGCTAAAAACTATTGTAACGTTAATGTATTTTGAATATATATATATAGATGTTAAAATGATAAACCCGGTCGAGTTTGCTGTTGGTTCTTCTGACGACTAACCTAGTCAGTTTGTCCGAACCGGTGGTAGTTTAAACGTTCATAAGCGCCTCCTAAGGGCCTAAATTAAATAAAGTATTTTTGATTTGATTTGAATGTTAAGCTGATGTATGTCTGTGTCGTCAGGTGCACGGTAAGCGCTATGCGTATCGGTTCAGCTGGGCGGGGCTGACGGCCGCGTGCCAGGCGCAGGCTCCAGACGCACCCCCCTACTGGCACTACCTCACTCCCCCCGCGCCGCCCTCCGCCTCACAACCAGAACAACCGCATTGTTCCGCACATAGTAATCCACCAACAACACAATAGCGTTGCTGTGGGAATATAGCGGGAATACGATTTATGCATTATTAAATACTGGTGAACAAACTTTTAAAATGTATGCCGATTTTCATCGCACCGCGTAACGAATTTCGTGTAAGTTTATTTTCAGGTGAAATTTTACTACAACGTCAATACCTCCAGACATTGTTTTGTTAGTTGTTTTTTACATATTCAGTGTTTAGTTACAAGCTTACCTGATGTGAAGTGATAATGTGACAAGTGATGGTAATACGTCAGGCGGAAAAGGATTGTCTGCATGTGGGGTGTGCATTACGTTAATTTAGATTTTTTTATTTTAATTTAACGATTTTAGAATGAAATGAAGTCGTATCATCAATCGATATCAGTTGATAACGCACACCTAATAAATTGACGATATGAAATAATAAACCGGAGATCCGTGTTATATTATTGTGAATGTAATGTATATGTAATAGTAATATATATGTATATGTAATTTTAATTTACACAGATTTATGTTAAGAGATACTTTAATTGTATTAAACTCCTATCCACTACCTTAACGTGACGTCACACTCAGACATTAGCAATATCTATCTACTTCTGTAAATATATTAAAAACGTAAATCTAAGGTGTCAGGTGGAAAAATTGTGTCAGGTATCTTGGAATAAGTAATAAAATACTTTTGAATCATTTTTAGAAATATCTATCTGTCTAGCGGACGGAGTCGCGGACACAGCTAGTGTCTATAAGTATAAAAGTAACCTCATATAATTTATACATGATGTTACGTTAAAGTACGTTTACTTGATAATAACTTTGTCACAGTAGATTATATTAATCTCAACACTACTCTAAAACACAGATCAAACTCAGTCATAATTATTTGTTATTCGTAATCATCGACAACTTACTTTCTGTAAATAGACTTGTATTACAGTACTCGGTATTTGATTTGGCACGTCGAAGGGAAGAGCGAGACATCCGACTAACATCGGTTTGTTTCGGTTTTTTAAAAGTGTTTCTATCGCACAGCGCATGGTTGCGATAAACAAAGATAACGCTATACGTAAACGAACTTAGCCGACTATCCCCGACTTGCTAAATCAAAAGCCGGCTACCTAATATAATGGCCACATAAAAATCTATCATTTAAACACAGACCAAAGTGTGTGTGTGTGTTCTTTATATAATTCATGTTGTCACAAGAAAACAGAAGTAAATATAACAATTGCTTACAATTAATCAAGTAAGGTCGATGATTATTTAGTGCAGTAGTAATAGTTTTGAAATATTAATGGAATTAATTATGATTGTTATTTCGTAAGTTTTTTTTAATGATTTGTGAAGTATGCGTATAGTTATGGATGTGTTGGTATGTATGTATGTGTCTAATTTGTACAAATTCTTTCTTACAATCTTTTTTTTTACCTATTAATTTGTTTTAGTAATTGATAATGTGTTAGGTTAAGCTATTTTCAGGGTAAATATAGTTTTATTTAAGTTCCTTATTTTAGTATTGTCTAGCTTTTAATTATATTACTTCCCATATATGAAATAGACATATAAGGTATGTAAAAAAAAATTGCCATGTGGAAAAGGTCTTACAAATTCTCAATAAAAAACTTAGAGAAAACAACCGGCTTTTGATATAGAATAACAACATTCTTCTCATAAGGAGAGTGGGAACAAATTCATTTTCTACACATTAGAGAAGGTTTAAAACATTATTAAATTTTTGTAAGTTTTTACTGATGTAATTTCTCATATGGCAATACTTAAAATTAAAACTTACAAATTCTCTTAAAAACTCATAATACTTTTAAAAAAGTCAATATTTTATCAGAATTTATAATACCTTTTTCAGAGGTTGCCATTACATTTGTTTAGTACCTAATAAGTTACAAAAAATTAACTTGAAGATTAAGAAATAATGTTTTCCCAATAGGTGTAACAGTTACCAGTGTGTTTTATAATTGTTGTTCTTTTTCTATTGTTAATAGTTTATTTTTCCGAAGGACACGTGACAACAGCTTTGTTCAGAAACGAGATATTAATCTACGATTTGATATTATTTGTACGATTATATTTAAAATGTTATATTACTAAAATGTTAGTTGTGTCTCCTTTCTGTTAGTGCTGAACTGTATTGTTTATTTCAGTTTATATCTATTCATAACTAATAGGCACTATGTTGTGACATTATTTAGTATAACGATGTATTGTGTCTTATAATAATTAGATGTGAACAAAAAGTATTGATTTATTATTATGAAAACAAGTTCCTATCATATTATTCTTTGTGTTAGAGTTATTTTTTAATTCACGATTGTTGAATTGATTCAATTTAAATACGTCTAGTTGGCTGAGTTTGTTGGTTCTTTCAGCTGGGTGTACGCTGGTAATAATATTTTTACTATTTTATATAATCGACGACATACCTCTAAATATATGTAGATGATCAACCTGAAATTATATTGTTAATATATATAGGTTTATTATTTTATTATATGGAACAAATATTATTGTTATAATTATATGATACAGTGTACACAGTACGTAGTTTTACTATTTGTTTTTGTAGGTACTTTACATATAGACGATTTCTAAAGTCACTTACGTTATTACTACAGACAGACAATGGTATTATTATTATTTGATCAGAGGTTCGCTTATGATTTTCCATAATATATCTATGATTATTATAAATTAATGTAGCATAATTATCAACAAAGTTGTTATTGTATATGTAGTTAATCATGGTGAATATTTTACTGTCATCTTTGGATTAATTCAAACTTATTAAAGTCGATAAATCAACAAAGACTTTCTTATACGACTAATTTACAATTTTTGTAAACCCAATTTCGATTTTGAAATTGACAAATCGTTATTCTAATGCTTTTTTGTACGTTATTTGTTTTAATTCTATATCAATTACAAAAAAATCACCAACCAACCCATAGTTCAGTCTGACTTTTTATTTGTAACATTTGCAAAGAATTAGATAAAATAATTCAAGTTAGTCGCGCCATCTCGACGTTCACTATGCCAATAAATGTGACCATTTTGACAAAACATAATAAAATTATAATTTTCTATAATAGTGTATTTATTCGAATATTCTATAATAATGCATTTTTGTTGTGTCTTTTTACTATGTGAAATTTTCCATTGGAATTAAAATTATTATAATAAAAAAATACTTGTAATGGCGGTTTTTATTAATTTCACTAATTTAAAATTCCTAACTGGTTTCATGTACCCGTAGCTCAGTAATAACCTAACTGGTTTCGGTTGAGGATATCAAGACTGAAAAGAGTATAACAACAGATTTAAGGATGGTAGAGCCTCATTTTTATTACATTTTTACAGCAATCTCATTTGTCAGCAATATCATTATTTTTTCCACTTATCAAACTGAAATAGTTTAGAATATTATCCGATACGAAATATATATAAGGGTTGTTGAGGTATATATGCTTGGCACACATATATGTTTCAACAACTCATATGCTGTTAAGACCTTGCTTGGTAAATAGCGTAGTCAGTTCGAAAAAAAAAGATCTTACAAGCTCATGATAATGATTTTCCTTCATCGAAAACCGGGTAAACTTTACACCATTTTCATTACGATAGGTTTAGTTGTGAAAAGGTAACAGACACCACGCACAGACATACGCATGACATTCGCACTTATATTACTAAGTGTATGTGTGAATTATTTCGATTATGTTTTACTGAAGCAGTTTTTTCGAAGAGCTCAATTCCATTGAAGAGATACAAATATTAAATATTGCGATGGTGTCAGAAACACCATTTAACTGTACTTATAGTAGAGTAGTCGCCGTTTTACTAAGCAATTAACTGACACATAAGTCTGTTTATTCGCATGGGTGATACTAACTCGAGTTAAAAGTTAAAACGCGTTAAATTATTTATTTCATGATATGAGTTGGAAAAGCGCTCGCGCCCTCTGTCGTTCGACCTTATACTTTACATTTTCACATACGAAATGTCGGTAGAATTATTTTTAGAAGAAAAAACTTCCAATTAGTAGGCTCTACTAAATTATTTACACGATTAAAAGACCACATACATTTTGGCGGGGTCTTAGTCTGTCATTTAGTGGATTTTATATTTTATTCATAACCTTGTGTTCTTTGGCTCTATATTTAGTAGTATTGGTGGTGGGTGGATTACATAATATACTTCGATTATTATGCACAAGTGAAGTGGATGGGAAAACTCCTTGGAAAATTCTAACCGGGAGCCTCCATCTTGTTAGAACATTCAAATTATCACAAGACGCTTGTAATACTATTACCTACTTGATAATGGCAGTAATAATATAAAAGATAAGTTGCCAGAAATAAAATAAAAAATCTCCATACAAACAAATGTAGACCATATGATGCATTGGGCAACAGACTGTTAGCAGCAGAATTTAAAAAATACCAAAAAGATCATAGATACTTCTCAGATGTCATTTCGCTTCCAATGAGGTTATTATTTAATTTTAGCAACAATGTATTATGATAGAGCTATTAAAACAATATATTACTGGGAGCGAATGTTGAGTTGTCCTTGCGGTAACGGATACTTTATGAGATAGTGCACCCACGCGCCCTCTCCCGCAGCGCTCCTCAACATTTTTTTTAAATGGTAAATAAAAAGATTAATTACAGACTTATTTTAGTAATATTACGTATGAGACTGGCATGTTACATGGAAATTAAAAACGACAAAAAAATAAATTAAACATTTAATCAATCGAAGTACCTACATACTATTATTATCTACGCACATTTGCAATTTTACAGGTAGTTAATTGATTCCATTGCTGAAAAAATTGAGGGATTACTTCATATTATTTAAATCGTTACCAAGAGTTGCAAGAAAAACGTCGATAGAAACTCAGCGTTAAATGAAGTGATGACGGCGAGTTCGATGGGTGTTTGTGTTAAACTGACCTGTTACCATCACACGTGATATGAGACTGACTCAGTCTGACTCTAAAATTTTTGAGACTTTTAGGAAAACTTTTAATAATCATACACTCACAATATAAATTACCAAAGACAGATTTCGTAGCTAATGACAGTGCAAAACTGAAGTTGTTTCATTTGACATTTTCTAATATATTTTATAACGCGCAGTGAGAGTTGCAGTAAAAAGGTTGCTAACACGTAAACATGAAAATGGAGTTCCTACAGATTCAATAAAACAACATTCAACTGCCCCTAATGAGATATACTTTGGTAGGTGCTCGGGCGGCGCGGCGTTACTGTTCTCACAATATACCCCGTATTAAATACAAATTACAATGCACTAACTTCGTCAATCTCGGATAAAATAAAAGACGGTTTCTGGACCATTGTCGACGTGTACGAGATTCTATTAAAATCAGTTATCATTTCCTATTACAATACATTAGTAAATTTAAATAACATAGCTCTCATACGGATCTCATACGATGTGTTTATTATAGTTTAACGCAATTTGATTTATATATTAAAACGCACCGAAAGTTTGTGAACCCTTGCGGCAAACCCCGCGCCGCCCGAAACCCGTGACTCGCGACGGACACTGAACTTCCATTGCAGTAGTCGTTGCAAAATGTCATCACGTGCTGTTTCTCTATTCTTTACCATTCTCTTCTTATTGCACAGTAAGTACAAAATAGACATCTGCATATATATATATATACATTAAAACTGCTTATTTACTTTTAACCAAATAAAAAGGCAGGTCTAAATAGTTATAGAAACAGTGCCGTATAGTGTAGCTTATAGTTGTGTGTATGCGTTCCAGTCAGCAAAAGAGCGATAGCAGATTGCGACAATGTGACTGTGCTGTCAACTCAAATCGACACGCTGCTGGCCGTTCAAGACCGAGAGGTACCCCCAGACTCGAATGTGCTGGTAACGGTGGCGCTGGACGTGAGGCACGCCACGGTCAGCGAGGGGGACACTACTATGCGGTTGCTGGTTGATTTGCTAATCGTAATTACCCCTTCATAAGTCTATATATACCTACATGTTTGTTTCCAGTAATGTCGTTTACGCAATAACCAAGAGGATGTATTTTATATATTATCTACCTCAAATGGTTAACTTAGGAGTTCGCGAAAAAGTCAAGGCAGCTACAAGGACTGCCGACAGAAGTAAAAACTCAAAACAATGAAATAACTGTGTTCTCTATTAAATTGATTATAGTTTGATATGCAATATTTAAATTTCATAATTTGTGTATTGAAATTGTTAACTTTGCCTGGTTTTTACATGTATTGGCACGTGGGATATATATATATATATATATATATACAGCTTATTAATTACCAAACATGCAATAGGGCACAATCTCAATACAAAATATCAAAATTAAACAGTCAGCTATATTACGCGTATCTGATGTGATGCAAACCGTGCAAGCGCAATACGGTCGGTCACGCTTACTAGCATGTCACTGCCGCGAAAGTCTATGTTCTGCCAAAAATACCATTCAACGCGGTTAAAGAAATTTTCACTACAATTTTTTTACAGACCTAGTGTTCATTCATTGAAAACGGCAATATAAGGTGCTAATATAATACTTTCACATATTCTCTCGTATTGTGTTTATTCTAAAATGTCCCTAATTACCATACAATAACACGTGTAAATTAGCAAAAACAATGAAATAACTGTGTTCTCTATTAAATTGATTATAGTGTGATATGCAATATTTAAATTTCATAATTTGTGTATTGAAATTGTTAACTTTGCCTGGTTTTTACATGTATTGGCACGTGGGATATATATATATATATATATATACAGCTTATTAATTACCAAACATGCAATAGGGCACAATCTCAATACAAAATATCAAAATTAAACAGTCAGCTATATTACGCGTATCTGATGTGATGCAAACCGTGCAAGCGCAATACGGTCGGTCACGCTTACTAGCATGTCACTGCCGCGAAAGTCTATGTTCTGCCAAAAATACCATTCAACGCGGTTAAAGAAATTTTCACTACAATTTTTTTACAGACCTAGTGTTCATTCATTGAAAACGGCAATATAAGGTGCTAATATAATACTTTCACATATTCTCTCGTATTGTGTTTATTCTAAAATGTCCCTAATTACCATACAATAACACGTGTAAATTAGCATTGATTTTATAATCTACGATTTTACACGGTCAAGCCTATAACAGACTCTTCATTGACGTTTTTATTGTTAGAAATGGGAGGATCAGCGGCTTAAATGGAACGCGACTGAATGGAACTGCAGCAATTGGCTGACATCGGCAGAACGTCTTTGGCTGCCCGACATAATGGTGCTGAATGCGGCCGCCAGCAGCGCAGGTGACTCCTCACTGCGAGCGCGCATCTCAAGCGACGGCTCCGTGTCTTGGATCAAGCGCCTTGACATATCTACGCCCATCACCCTACGGCTGGTGGATTGGCCTCGAGACACGCAATCTGGCACTATCGTCTTCGGTTCCAGAATGTACTCTAGCAATGAACTAAACTTAACAATTAATGATACTAAGGTACGGCATTATTTTTTCAATTTTATTGTATCACTAGCTGATTTTCGCGATTTCTTAGTCTACCCTACATGTAAAATTATTATTGCGTAGTACGCGAAAGTATTCCAATCGGATTCGTGGGACGTGATGGCAGTTTTGAGTGAATCAGCGACCTGGAGCAGGGGCGACGTGGAGTCCTTGGTCGCTTCGTGGACGGTGTCGGTGCAGCGGCGAGCCCCCGCGCACGTGCTCGCGGCAGGCGCCGTGCTCTCTGCCGTCTTGCTCGTACTCGTCGCTGCCACCGCCCTGCCCCCGGCGAGCAGGCCTGCGCTCACCGCGACCGCTGCGCTCATCGGAGCTATATGGTAGTTGTTTTATTAAAAATACCCTAAAAGTAAAATAAGAAACAGCATGACACAGAGGAAGTGAAAAATCATAAAGGGCCTTTGTCATTGCAAATATTTATAGGGACCCGAGGTGACTTGGTTTCACCGTCAGTCCGATATTTTCATAATGCCAATACAAAGAAAAGCACTAATCTGGCTGTTGTTGATCGTTCTTATAGTGCACCGTCACACACACGTACATACAATTATTACGAAAATCTTTATTTTCCAAATGGAAGGCTAAAAACACACACACACATACACAAAAAAGAATACGGCAGCGCACGGTCCCGTTGCAATTTAAAACGAAAACTATTGTAGAGATCTATCTACCTACATAATATGGAGAAGTAGAGTGTAGAGCAAGAGTCATCAATAATTTAAAAAATGTAATGTTACTTTGCTACTTCCGTCTGGAATTAATTGGTTTCTACCTCAAGCAAGCGGAAGCTCGGAAGTAGCAAAATCACATCAAATAGACTGCTTATGATGTATTTTCGCAAAGTCAGGCTTTCATCAATCAAATATCTTCACTAGTATATAGAGAGGAGTCACATCGTATTTACATACTACATTATTTTAGTCAAACGAAAAGAAAATATCCTGTTTATCATTATCAATTAGGGCAAAGTTACTATAACTGAATGTGATTTGATAGGGATAGGCGCATGGTTAAGTAAATTGCATGTTGCCCTATTTATTATGCACATTAGCACATTTGAATTACCTTGATAGTCAGTCGCGTTCGAGCACTCAGTTAGGTTAAGATAAATAAAATAATTGTGAGCTAACAAACATCGTTTATTTCCACAGAGAGCACCTGAAACATGTAAGGTCCTCACCCCTATAGTGTAGTATAGTGGTATGTGTTGGTAGGATGACGGGCACGGTGGGCCGGCTGCCGGGCGCGGCGTCGAGCCCGCGCGTGCTGTCGCTGGTGTGCGCGGCGTGTGCGGCCGCGGCGCTGTCGTGCGCGCTCTCGGCGCTGGCGGCGCGCGTGCCGGCGTGGACGGTCGCGCCGCCGCACTGTCTGCGCTCGCTCCTTTCCAAACTCTCCAGTGTATGCGATCTCACTCCGCACCCGGTAATTACGTATTTCTAACTACTTCAACGAGAGAGTTTTTGACGGGATCTTGGAATGTTTTGTAGTGGAATTTGCCGTGGAATTATTAATAATGCCGCGGAGCATGGATTCTGATTTGCCACACAAACTCCTTGGATAGTTTTAACAAGACGGCCACCATCTTGTTAGTTCATTGAAATAATATACTCTACTCGACAACAGCAGTAATAAGCTACTAGAAGATTGGTTGTCGAAAAAAACACAAACGTGATTTCAGGAGGGACGCTTTCTAAACCAGATCTCACAAATGGCCCTTAATTATAATTGCAACGGATTTAATTACTTTCATATACTGTTCTAAAAACAAAAGTTAATTATACAAATAGCATTAGCTTTAACAAATAGAAAAAACCTGAGCAGTCACCGTTAGCGGAAACGTTAGAGTAGTAAAAATTACAGAACACACATAAGATGAATTCGCTTAAAATAAAACAGCATGGGTTATTGTGTTTCAATTTATTACTATTTATTTATAACAGTATACCTTCTCTAACTGCTTAGCCATAGCTTTATTATACTATACATACTAATATATCAGAATATATTCAGAAATGTTTTAATTTATTGTATGGTTAAATTCCTATTATTATCAGTTATTACGTTGGAAACATTATATCCTTTTCCCTATTATAGTAAAATATAAATTGTCTGCGTTAAGAATTTAGATACCAAAAATAATTAAAAGTGTGATCCAGCAGGATTCGATTCAAAGTGAGAAAAGCGCGGCGTGGGCGGCGGCGGCGCGCCTCCTCGACCGCGTGCATCTCGTGGCCCTCTACTTCACCATCATTATCATCGCAGCACTACATTTCTTTTAACTAACAAAAATACATCCCTATTGATGTATGTAGTGTTCATACCAAAAATGTATTGTTCGAAATAGCGACATCTATACTTCAAGTATGAAAACATAACAGTGTATTATTTTATCCAAGATGGCTTAATTACGTAATTTTACGATTTAGCCATTTTATAATGAAAAAACTTTTTGGACTAAAAAAATTACATAATATCTTAATATATTGTTACACAATTAATTACCAAAACGATGAATAATAAAATTATTTTCAAACTAAGAAATTATGTCATTAAATATATGTATAAAAATGTAACTATTTTGTAATGCCTTCTCCTAATAAGTATATAAATGAAATGGATTTTTGTATTTTGTCATTTACTTTATTCCAAATAACATTTTTATAGCGATTTTCTGCCGAAATCAAAATAGTAACCGAATATTCGGCTACTCTTACGCCTACGAAAGAAACTATAACTTATGTAGGCGACCGAAAATTTAGTTCAGTTTATTTGACACGTACCCTAAAGTCTATAAAGATTACTTGTTTAAACTAAATAAAACCATTATTTTACCTACAACTACATACACATAATACATATATCTGTATCTATCTATACAAGCGATTGGGGTTTAATATCACTAAATTTATTTTCTACAGATGCTTTTGTAAAATTTGTATATATATATATATATATATCAATACTAAACTATAAATAAATCCTAAGTGTATAATTATCGGTATCCATAATCTTTGTTAAGGCAATGGAAAGCTTTTTTTCTCGAATTGATTACGCTAGGCAAGGCTATGACCTGGCAACGTTTTAACATCAAGCACAGGCGTCAATTATTTGAACTTGTTCTTATATGGAATACCATTTTGTTTTTTACGCGTAATTTGCACAAATGTTATAAATAAAAAACTTTCTGTAGTAATTATTAACAACCATATATTTGCACTTTATTTTGTAACGATCGTTGGTTATATTGATCAGTTATAAGTAAGAAAATTTTTCAAAAACTAAATAATGATAAAGGTACCTAAATATGGAATAGGTACCCTAAATATGGAATACTATAGACACTATAGAAAATTAACCTTAACTTATATGAGACTCTTTTAAAACTTTGGTATAATATAGAAAGGAACAAAAATTATTTGCAAAAATCACAAATCCAGGTATCAGACTCTGGCCCAATGCAATTTTTATGGACCCAGGACCAACACGTGAGGAATCTGATTTATGTTACCCCATGAGTATCAATGGAAACCAGTATACCACAGAAAATATACTTCTTTTGGTGATCAGTCGTCTTTCTGGTAGTCAATCAAAACAAGGTAGATCTTGGCACATCAAAGTGTTTTGCAGCTCTTTAATAAACTATATTTTCTCTCTTATGGAGTAGTCCATAATTGGATACTGTGATCTCTCTATTTTTGGATTTTCCAACAACTTCAAACTAAAATTAATATTTTTATATTAAAAAAAGGAATACAATCAAACACCGCTAAAATCTACAAAATAACATCTAAACGATCTTTAGAAGCTAGAAAAAACAATACAATGTGCACTTTTTGTTCGAAAAATATGTTTTTTTACATACCTGAGAAAGAGATGCGGTAGCGACAGAACAGAAGATTGTCAAAACGACGAAAGGGTTTACTCGACTGACACACATACTAGTACAACTTGTACGCGCGAATAGCCGAATAGGTATAGAAGGATAGAGAATTATTATTTATTGCGTGTGTGATTTTGCGTTTTAGAGACATGCTGGTATTCCATATTAGGGATACTATCCCATAGTTGGTCACTTTCTTTACTAACGAATTGACTACGAATAAATTAACAAACCATAAAATGTTACAATCTCTGTACCGTCCCCCTGTACTGCCAGTACTTGCAACTTTTCTAATTCGCGTTGCGATTGTGTATTTTGTTCAATGCACAACAAATTAGCATTACTGTATTAAACTCATCAAACTATACAGGCAAAGGAATACAGCTTCAACGTTATTAGC
Organism: Antheraea pernyi; assembly: GCA_015888305.1. Classification (NCBI taxonomy): domain Eukaryota; kingdom Metazoa; phylum Arthropoda; class Insecta; order Lepidoptera; family Saturniidae; genus Antheraea; species Antheraea pernyi. The sequence goes on from MU158976.1 coordinate 106,739, forward strand.
GAAAATGAAACTAGAACAGTACTCTTGGCTGAAATTTACTGAAATCGAAACTTCGCGTATAACTAATTAAACGAAAGAACTTATAAACCATTAAAGTACAAATTAATTATTCAATGAATAGATTGTTTTCGTGATGTTTGAAGTTCCTTGTGGACCCAGCGTACGTAACAATCTCCAGGACCATTAGCAATATCGACATAAGCACGCCACCACCAAGAATCTACAACACAGTAAGAAAAACAATTAACATTGTGTGTATCAGTGTATACACGTGTAGCAAGTGAATCTTCGATTTATATGTAAAATTTAGAATTAAACAATCTAATTATTCAAACCTGATTTAATATTTTTAAAATATATTATTTCTATACAGGAAAAATATATTTCATACAAATAAAAATACTTATATGGAATTTTTCCGGAATGAATTTATTACTTTTTTCATGTTTATTATATTTTTATTTGATATAAATTATTAGATTTAAAATTACCAGTTCATCGAATAGTAAGACCAAACATCTTATTTCCTAAGTACAAAGAATTTTTAATCGTATAAGATAAATTAGTCTCTCAGTGTATATAAATGTAATAATTATAATTATTTAATTAAAACAAACTAATAACTTGCACTTTCTATATATGTTTAAGCTTCTCTCGGCAGCGGCTCAGGCCTAGGTCCGTTCCCTCGGCGTGGAGCCCTTGAGTGCGCTGCTTGCGCGATACACTCACACAAAATCTTACATCACTACGACAACATTATACATATCACCTCCACACACGTGCACGCATACACGCTTACACATGCAAGTGGAAGGGTTTTATTTTATTCCCTTATCAAACTGAAATAGTTTAGAATATTATCCGATACGAAATATATATAAGAGTTGTTGAGGTATGTATGCTTGGTACACATATATGTTTCAACAACTCATATATGTATGAATAGTTAGCTTAGCTTAGCTCAGATAGGTCGCGAATTGCATGTAGCAGGCAACAGCCAAAACCGAGGTTTTGTGCAAAGGTGCGCCTTTGAGCTAGTTGTCAAAATAAAATCGGCTGAGTGCCTTAAGCGCTCGCCTTAGTAGTCCGGTGAAGCTGTTAAGACCTTGGTAGGTCAATAGCGAAGTTAGTTCGAAAAACAATTTTTTTTACGTAACACATTCTTTTAGTGATCTATTTCCGAAGTACAGTTACCTGGAAAGCGGGAAGAACGTCAGTAAGTCCCACGTTAAGGAATCCACCGGCAGCTGAGGAACACTTCGGCCGCTCCGCCATCCAAATACTTCGCGCGTGTCCCATCAAACCAGTTTCTCGTTGCCACCTTAGTCTTTTACACATCAATCTTATTATCAAATCTTTATCGCGAACGTATTTAAACTATATTCACAAAAAAACATTAAATAATAATCCAATCACCCAGTGACAGTTATAAAATAAATTAAGAAACGAAATGTTTCATTATTTTTCTCACTGTCTCTTTCTATTCCCCCTCCCCAGGAGCGTGGAACGTTTAACGCGACGGTGCTTTCATACCCCCTCCATGGTAGCGTTAAACGTTTAACGCAACCTTGTTGGAAGTCGCATTACAAGTTTCACTTCAAAAACAGTGAATAATAAAACCAATCGAATGTAACTTATTTGCTTTTCTCTCGTAATTAAGTCGCGTCGTCATTAAAATTACAATGAGTTTTCATAGAGTGAACCAATTTTAATGAAATCAAGACAAATGTTACTCTAGGATATTCTTTATGATTTTCTTGGTGAGGTTTTATCGTGAACGCAGTACCTTAGCAGTGATGCGTGTTCATACAAACAGACAACTAGACATTTCTAAAAATGATTGATATTATTACTTATTCAAAGACACCTGTAACATTTTTTTTTCTCAAAAATCTAAAAACTGTGGCACGTTAGATCTACTTTCTTATTATATGTATAGATAAGTAATTAGTAATACTTTTCTTTCGTCTTTTCTGGATGTTAAATAACAACCTTTTCTCAGACAAGATACAATAATAAATGAACAACTTCATCATCAAAACATTTTTATATATTTATATTTTTATCCTGCAGACTCTTGGTTCGCACCTTTTGTCTGATATTATTTTAATCCTAGTGCAGCTTCAATGCAATATTAAAAGCAAGTTTAAAAAAAAAAATTACCAACTCTAATTTGTAATATTTAATAAAGTATAATTTGTAATAGTCTTTACAGTGGATTCATTGTTCTCTTTTGTAGCCATTTTTAGGTTATAAACATCAAGGAATTGTCGCATCTCAGTTAATAAATACCATTAAGGATAAAACTCCAAATAATACCATAATAAATACAAATAAAACCAGAACCATAAATCAAACCACAAATAATACAACTTTTATTTTGTACATAGAAGATACCTCGAGGCCAGGAGTTCCCTGTAACCGGAATGCTTCTTGATGGTGATAGCAACCATCGGCAGCTTGAACGCTTCTATTTCTTTCAATCCGCACTTCTCATGTTCCATGAAAGTCTTGCTTATGATATCGTATCCTGACGTTAATTCAACCTGATAAACAATAGAATTTCATCTCATTACGTCTACAAAACACACTGAGCGCAGATCATTCCAATATCCAATGCTAATACAATTGTAAATTTTGTATACGCAACGACGATATTATTCACTTTATATTAAATGATCCGTTCCTAAATAACACGAGCTGTTAACCTTTAACTACATAGTAGCTTCCGTTACAATATGGAAAAAGAAAACACCAAATTCTTGATTATACCATAAGATGTAGAAATATCAACTGGACAGCCACTTCCCTCCTCCCTATGGTATCGAGTCCCACAAATGAGTAAATTACTCTTTCAACTTGATCTCTAGGTCACGTGTACCACCGGTGGTACTTGATATTGGTGATATTTTATAACTACTACGTTTTCAAACGAAAGAATGACTTATCATGGTACAGTATGGTCATGGCACGCATGATATTGTATGATAATACGTGATGAAGTCCGGTGAAGCTGTGAAAGGCCGTCAGCCAATAGCGGAGACAGTTCGAAAAAAAAGTATGATAATACATCTATTTTTTGTCAAAATATTAGTTGGCATAAACGACATGTCAGGCAAAAATGGCTTAGCACGGACCGTGTCAACGAATTAAACTAATGAATATGAATGACTAGCTAGTTACTACGTCTGCGTGGAATCGTTACTTTGGGCTAAATAATCAATACGCAACGGAAGCGGGAAAAAACTCGATTTTGAAACATTCGTCAGTAGTGCTCCGTTCCTATTGATCTTAGCGTGATGATATATAACATTCCTCGATAAATGAGCTATCTAACATTGAAATATTTTTTCAAATCGGACCAGTGGTTCCTGAGATTACAGCGTTCAATCAAACAAAGAAACCCTGCAGCTTTATAATATCAATATAGATTAGAGTGCGTGTACACAGTAGAGATGACGATTGAGATCGATTAATTGGATTTATGGATATGGTATAATAATGGATTTTTAGACGTAGGAAAATCGATTATTCTAATTGATATTAAACATAAAGCCTATCTTAATTATACTATTGTGTATATTAAAGTCTACAAAATCGTGCATCATTTTTTTCTTCTATGTAGATAAAAATAAAACCAGACAATAAAACAATTTTAAAAAATCTAAAAAAACATCAATAAAGAAAAAAAATGAAGAGATCGAGTTTTTGGTAATCGATCCTCTAAACATCGACTTTGTCATGAATCGATTCCACAGGCTACGATTTAAATTGATTTAAAAATCTTTTTTTGCGAAGAATCACCATCCCTAAAACAGTATTTAGACGAAATATGAATATTTGCTGAAGTATAGACCTGATAGGCAAAGAGTCCAGCGCGAACTCTTGCGATGCCATCCACAACGCTCATGTAAGCGTTATCGCCGCGCGGCTGCAGCTTGCGCCGGTACAGCTGCTGCGTCGCGGGGTCCCTACTTTCCTGATAAAAATACTAACTCTGTAAGCCTTGTGTGTCGAAGGTTTTGATATATTTACCTATATTAATCGACTATAATCGTGTCTACAATTATACGTAGATAATATCACGATAAGAGAAAAATGTAGGCAGACACTAAGCGAAAGACGTTCAATTTAATAGAAGCGAATATTAGAGATTAGATTAGAGAATATGATCGTGCAAACAAACGAAAGTAATATTCAAAGAGGAAATGTTACTACGCTGATTTTATAATGTTTAAAACCTGAGAAGAGCACGTTTCCAAAACAAATGTAAATTCCAGTATTTGTAAGTCAAAAGTACCGCTTCTTTGAAACTATAAAAAAATCAATTAATATTCAAGTAATATTTATGAAGTAAAGCTTTTATTAAATGCGCTAAAAAGCTTTATCATTTTTTTTAGTTTTTAGTAGTCATTTTCAAATTCACCATTTTGTGTGTATTTCATTTTAGTGTATTGTTATCAGAATAGAACAAACAAAATTGCAAAGTCGTAGGTCTAAGGGAACTGGTTCTAATTCACCTTACTTGATTTGGCCTAAACAAACATACATTATAAGCTAAATAAAATCATGTAAAAAGTAAGCATTGTGATAACATAAAAAAAAAAAAAAAACTCACAGCAAAATAAACGTTCCTATATGTACTGTTCTGGACTCCTAAAATAAAAGGTGAATGCGTGAGGTCGTTGATGGTCTGCAGCGCGTCGCTCGGGCTCTGCAGGATGGCAACTATCTTAGCGGAGTAGGCAGTGAACGTGAACAGCGCTGCGGTCAGTGTCGAGAACATCACCAGGCGGACTGACACCACGTCGGGGGTCACATGTAACCCTAATGGATCAGAACTAAACATGAGGAACTACGTACCTTGCTAACGACTCGTGCTATATAATAACATTTTGTAGGTGGTGGAGCCACGCTGCAGCTATTACCGGTTTCAGCTTGAATAGGTCGGCTCAGCCGAGGTAGTACTACCCTCTCACAGAAAACCGACATGACGTAACAGTGCTTGCATTGTTGCGTTTCGTTTGGACAGTGAGAGCGCCGGAAGACCACCTTCCCTCTAGCACCCTTCCCAAACACAGGCTGGCAACGGACTTGCGACTCCCCTGATATTGCTAGTGTCTTTGGACGGCGGTGATCACTTAGTCACATCAGGTGTGACCCGCCCGTTCGTTTGCCACCTATAATATAAAAAATATGTAAAAAAATAACAACTAAAAGAAGTTTACACAGAAACATACTTCGCAATATATGTAACCACTGAAAAATATGGAGGGTGGAGGTAAGGCAAAACTGTTTCATACGAGGGACACGTTGTGTAAGTGCCTATAGCTACTAAATAATAAAATGGCAGCGAATCCGAAATAATTTTGTAATATTAGTAAATAAGTATTTAAGCTTAAAATAACTGCTGTCGGAAAACGTGGAAAGTGATAGAATTTTTGTAAACTTTAAATAATGCGTCTAGTCATTCCTGAGTGTTGTTGTGAAAGTTTTAAAATAATTGAACATTAATGTACCCTGTTGCTGCTGTAGCGCCACTCTAATTTAGCACTATCTTGACAGACACATTTCTATACACAGAGACGGTTCTCCGTACCTCTACACTCCATACTCGAAAGATTTGTTAATTTAATGCTGTTATTGCACCCCCTTGTGTAGACCCTTGTCAAACAACGCTGCGTATTCAATGTGTATATAACGCACTCTGTAATGTTGCTCAAATATTTTCATCGCGTATAGGCAGATGTCGCCACTATATACACATCGAACATAGAGTAACAAACCCGCGCGTAGTTGTAAGTGTAAGCGGTTTCATAATTCTATAACATCGAATCATTTTGTTGTGAAATGTGTCAAGAAAAATCTTTTTTCATTGAACTAAGAATGAAGTCATTTCATTTACGTTGTAATTAGGTCCTTTTATTTATTTTATTATTTATTTATTTCGGTATATTTTTATATACTCTTAGCAGATAATATTTAGACGATTTATTAGGTCAATATAGTCTATATTCTCCTTATATAATACAATTTTTTCTTGTAATATTTTTATAAATTACTAACCGTGTACATTTCTCATGCTAACATTTCAGTAATCTAAATTTCCGTTTTGTTTGAACGTGAATATTTACAAGCAAATTAAAGAAATGTTTACGTAACATTCAACGCGAAGAGATAAAGTAAAAAGACCTTGCTGGCAAATAGCACCGATAGCAAAGGTGAACGACTCGAGGAGTGTGAGTTGTTCTAAATGTTGGTTGTTGGGGAGCATCGAGCGGCTGAGTGCAGCGAGCAGCAGCGCCGCGAGCAGCACGAGCGCGCCGCTCGCCGCCCACACGCCGCCGCTGAACGGCAGCACGAACACGTTGCGCACGGCAGACTGCGCCGGCTGCTTCAAGATAAACGCTCCCCTACGGAACCAACATTATAACATATACACATTGTGTGCTTATGAAACCGCGATGGAAGTGAAACTTGATCTTGACATTTAACTGAAAATTTTCAAAAATCATTCCATTTTATACGCCTCCCTATCAAAGGCGGGTTTTTAATCTTACCTAATAATTGGAAAATGGGAATAATAATGAGAAATCAATAGTAAACAAGATATCCAACAATACATTTTAATTTCAATCTGCGTATTAAAGTACAGAATCTATAGGTACTAATAATATAAAGAGGTAAAGTATGTGAGGTTGTAGAGGGCAATCTCAGAAACTACTGGTCCAATTTGAAAATTTATTTCTGTATTAGATAGCTCATTTATCGAGGAAGGCTATAGGCTATATATTATCACGCTAAGACCAACAGTAGCGAAGCACCAATGAAGAATGTTTCAAATTGTTAGGCCAAAGTAACTACTCAACGCGAAAGAAGTCGCGGATAGAAGCTAGTACATAATAAATACAATCATTCAGGTGATAGACGTATATTAAAAACTGAGCACAACATTTATTTAAATAATGCTGCTCTGTCGAGCGCCTTCCACTTTACCCCTACACCGCGGCCGGCTGTAATACAACATGCGATAGACGGACGCACAAATTTGAGGCGATGGAAAAAAGTTTCACGTCAATAAAGCTCACAAGACTAACGACTAAATCACTCGCATGTTCACAATACACACAGCAAGGGTATCGTCTCGGCAATGTAGTGCAGCACGCGCCATCGATCAGGACGCATAAACATCGAGGTGGCGCCGATCTCCACTATCTCGCTCTGGATGAGCCCCACCAGCCCATTAAACGTACCGTTACTTTCCTCCCCGTAGAGCTCCACTTGCATCATATCATATCTGAAATAAAATGGAATACGTGGGAGGTGTCGAATTATGTCCAAACACACCGACGCGGCGTGTGATACCCGTATAAGTACAATATACCCTAGTAAATATTACCAAATCGATGCGGCACTTTTCAATATAAAAGCAGACATCCGGTTGAATCATTGTGTGCCACCACAGTGAGTCACTATGACGTGACGTTTAACTTGTCCAGCGGGTTACTTTTCAATTGATTAATCAATAAATTCTTAAAGTAATTTCTTTTTAGGTATCTAATGCATGTTTATAAAATTAATGTTGGGCTCCTCCTCGCGGCGAATTTCTTCCTTCAGAAAACATTCTGACCTGAAGAACAGTCAAGCCTCTGGATTATTATGTTCTCGGGTTTATTTTGTTACTATTTTTGTTAGGGTTTCTACCTGGTGGAAGGGTTTTAGCGTGGTGGTACTACTAGTACCACCACCCTCAAGGTAAGAATCTGTCGTCACGCACCTATTGGTGTGTTCCGGGACACGCACTTGAGAGCCAGCTCCCTCTAGGAACTTAGAGCACGTTGTCATTTAACATCAGATGAGATTGTGGTGAACCGCTAACACCCATATAGTATAAAACAATCTGTCTGTTTGTGGAACGAATGGTATATAGTACATAAATCCAGTAAACGTACCGAAAATTTAAATCTTCAGCGCAATGCGTCATGATCGGGTAGGTGACCTTAGGGAAGGGGTCTATCTGGCGGTCACTAACGTCCGACCAGCTCTTAAAATTTTGCGGCTGGGTCACCTGCAACGTATGTTGGTTTTCATAAAGTACTTATCTCATCATCATAATTTTCCTTTGCCTCAACAGACAATACAATCAGTGTCTCCATATGAACCTGAACCCGCCCGCTTCGCATTAAATAACCTTTTAATTTTTTTTTTTAATGAAAAATAGTCAATGGATGTCAAAAATATAAAAAAAAAACTATATTTTCATTAAATATATATACGTATATTGAATAATAGTTACTTATAGATTTAGAAGCTCACCACGCAAACAGATTTTATATAAATGTTATTTAAATCTTTCCTTCTGGTTACAGGCGACGGCAACTCCCGCCACAAGGCATCCAGATCCTGTAAACTACAATTTCTAGCCAACCCGTAATGATTTATGATAAATGGCCGATCTTTCTTGTTTCTATATACATCAATTAGATTATCCGTGAAGGACCAGGACACGTCAGAATCAGGGAGTATCGCGAATGTAGCCAGTATAGAGTCCACAGAGCTGATGTCAGTGGTCGAATTCCGCAATAAGAGCCAGGAGTAGCGGTGGATGAAAGCGCGGTTACTTGATGCCTGTTAGAATAAAGAATTCTTGAGAAAAACATTCTGAGAACACGTACCTATTCATTTTAATGACCGTAAAACTACCTAAATAGAAACTCTTTGTGAGCTTCGTTGTTTCAAATATAATCACATATTAATCTCATTTTATTAAAAACACTAGTAATCCTCCTAGTAGAGGAAGAACTATAGTGGTTATTAAAAAAGATGAAAGGTTCATCGTTTCCGAAAAATCTGAACTTCAGTTGTTGAAACTAAATAATACTTAGCGCCAGATTCAGATACAATTAATGGTTTGTAGCCAGCTATATTTTATATATTAAGCAGTCTCATTGTCAATATAGTTAATCCTCTATAAGTTTAATTTATGTTACCTATGTTTGTAAGTAGTGGTTCACTTTAGATGCTTTCTCAAGTTCGTTATGGTGAGGTCGTTTTTTTTTATAGTCATGGTACCGATAAAATACACTTTAATAGTTTTACCTTACTTAAGACCAGTGCAGCATCAACACAATCTGTATCCAAAAGCACGCCTTCACGGGTCAAGCCGTATGCCATAAGCTTTGGTAGATGATGGAAATTTGTAACGACTTGAAGTCTGAACCCGTAACGTTGTGCGTTGTGCCATAATTTTATAACGTCCTCTTTAAACAGAAATAAATTTTCTTTTAATTCGGAGATATTTAAAGATCTCAAATAAGTGGGGCGGGGCTCCTTTTCTTGAAAATTTTATCTTATATTTAATAGTTATTAATAATATCATTTTCAACAAACTCAATATAATATTAAGAAATCAAAAGTTTCTCATGTATAATTATGTATTAGTCTTTAATGAAAGTTATTTTAAAAGTACAAGTGGATTAAAATAATCATGAGAAATTAAGTTCCGTTATTATCAGTTTTCTTAGCTTAGTCAATCAATAAATAGTCGTTATATTATATTCCTTACATTACCTTGAGGCCAACACAGGAACGCCGTCAAAATAGATATATTCTTCGAAGCAAAATATATTAGTATGAAATTAATAAGCTCCATGACTTGATCGTTCAGTTGTCAGTCGAATAATATTGTCTCTCAGTATCCCTACTTTATATTATTACATCATTCAATCAAAGTATAATTTGTTCTTAGACTGTGATTTAAGAAAGTGAGTAAAACTTTAAGGGGAAGATTATTTCAGCGAAGTTATAAGTGTAAAATATTTTAATTATTTAAATAGATATATTAGAAATGAACCTCGTTCGCAACCCCAACATAAAAGTAATTTTTACAACACAAAAACAAACATACAAAAAAGTTAAATACGTATTGAACCCTGGCTTTAAAAAGGTCTCGTATTAAATGCACCGCGGTCGCTGAATGTTCGCCATCTTGCTCTTTTAACTCGTTTTGGTTACGTTAGGATAGACTTGCGAAAAAGGATAACGCGAACTTGCCTCAGACGAGCGCGGTACATTTATTACGTAAGCTTTTTAAACCAAGTATTTAATACGTATTTAACTTTTTTGTAATAACACGGACGAGGTTTTGTAAAATTCATTACAAGTTGGTCGTTTAAGCATTTATAATAAAAAAGTTCTCTTGTAAATTTTAATTTTAAAATTATTTTAGTATATGTTTTGAATCGTCGCTTTAAATTTTCGAATCAATGATATAATATCAATACATTCGTTGTATTTGCTCAGCAATCAGAGCTCACCGGACTGCAATGATACAGTTCACTTATGATAATGACCACAATTTATGATAAAGGAGTAGGTTCCCATTATCTGTTTCATTTTTTAAATAATTATTATAATAACTGCTTGTAGTATGGTACAACTGTAATTCTGCGTGCTTTATTAGTAGAATGTTAAATGGTTCGAATAGTTAAAAGACTTGTTTTAAATATTATAAATTTAAGTTTCAAGCTAATCGTAACAGCAATATTGTAATTGACTTGGTCTCGATATATAATTATTTAATTAAAATACTAGTTGTTCCCGCAGCTACGTCCTCGTGGAATTTGGTGTACAAAGACAATATCGACGATTTACGTCTGACAAAACAATTCTGTTTTTCGGGACGCAGCGGAACACTTGGTTAGCATACAGTCTTTGCTCACATTCTGAATATATAGGTATATCCGACTCTCGGGACACGATGAAGCGTGATATTCAGAACAACTATTAGCCGTGCTTCAACCACCTCTTTATTTATATTTGATCGAAATGCAGCTCATCGATGCATTTAATGTCGTCACTCATTAGCTATCGAATTTGAAAGGCAGATAAATTGTTTCGACAATCGCTTTCGGTAGTGAGTTTTAGGTTGTAGGGTTGTCCTCAGTTTCCAGTAAATACTTAATCCCATCTTAGAAATACTTGTCCACGTATTACCAGATATTTTATCTTCAACCAAACTACTAAAACAATAGTTATCCCGCCCCATCTATGAGTTATCAATGAAAGTGTATATTTTTGTTTTAATGACATAGACATATTTCATAATGTACCTAACAACTGTACAACGTGATGAATAGTAATGTAATAAATAATTTGTGTTTTAGCTATACTTGAATGTTAAACTCGTTTTTATTATAATTTTAATGTTATTAATTTTGCACTACCTACAATATTTTTTGTTTTTAACGATATCGCTGATTAGTTAGAAGAAAACACCTTTTAAGCTACGAAGTTCACGAACTAAAGAGTACAGGAAACTATTAATTAATAAATTTAACACTATCAGAAAACGTAACTGAGGCATTAGAATCAAATCAAATCCATGAAAATTATTTCCTTTTCTCTGGTTACTCTACATCCTAAATTATAATTAGAAAAAAACCTAATAAGCCTACATATGCTTTTATGACTACCTATGATCTTCTTTGTAATGTCTTAGGACATTAAACCAATAGAATTATAAATTTAGCTCTATTTATGAACTATTGTGAAAAAATCATATCTATTATTTTTATTAATTTTACGGGAAAATAATCAAAAAACAACATGTTCAAATTAAAACAAGTGAATATATAAAGTGTATATTAAGTAATAATCTAAAGCACTCTCTGCGCTGGACAAGTCTCCGGCTGTGTGAAAACACCAACGTAGTTGACTAGGAAGTAGGTAACGAGGGAACCGACCGCCGAGCCGAGTTGTCCGACGGCGCCGCACGCACGCATTCCCCGCGCTCCGCCGTCGCGTGCCCATCCGTATATCCACATACGAGAGTACGAGATCACTGCAGACACGGACACCCACGACAGTACCTGAAATCAGAACATGAACAATCATTACCAGGGCCAGGTAGTATTTTCTATTTTGGAATTAGACCCAAACATTATGTCTTCAAAAGACATTATTCGTCTGATCGCGTGTCTGTAGTAGAAATTCATCGAATGAGAATCATCGTCGAAAACAAATGCTGATCGTGTTTCCGGTACACGGTATATTTTATACTTATTCTACTATACCAAAAAAAAGTGACTGAAAGCGCGGGATTATGGTTAACCACTATAAAATGAGCATTATTACTTACCACTAATGCCTCCCCAACAACTCGGTGCTGAAAAGGAGGAGTTGGGCCCAGCACTGCCGTCGCTATCATGTACACGAAAGGAGCTGTAGACACAGTGAGTGCAGCACCGAGAACTTTAGCTGGTAGTGGACGGAGCCAAACTCCAGCCAAGCACGCAGCGGGGTTCGCCATCGAACTCAGAGTAATAGCCAAGTGGTACGCTCTCGCGCCATACGGCATGCACGAGTACGATTGTATCGACGGCATGAGGCCGTTGTATAGAGCATTCAGCACGGCCATTAACATAAGTACAAGTCCCCAACGCAACGTCATAACGGAACTTTCATCCACGCTTTCTTCGTTAGTGCCTGCTGTTAGGATTACTTTTTCTGATTGAAATGTATTTAAGTTGTGTATTATCGTAAAACTAATGAAGCTAATTGCAGATAATGTCCCGAGGAGCAACAGAAATACCGTCGAATTGAATAGAGGTGGAGGGTAGTGGGGTACTAAGGTGGAATTATCAGCTGAAAGTAAACATTCCGGTTCTCCACCGATACCTTGCACGAGCGCCAGTATACTAGGTATGAAGCCGCTTAGACCCTCGCCAACTAAATAAGTAGCTAGGTATATATCACGGAAATGCCTTAGATGGGGATAAAATAGCACTGAACTGGTGCAGCCAACGAGCGCTACGAAGAAGGTGAACGTGAGGAACGCGAACGAACGCTCTGTCCCTCCGATCACTGCAGTTCTTTCATACAGGAATGAGTTGAAGACTAGGGCGCAAGTTCCTATCACCAATAATCCATAAATGTACGGCACATCAGAGCTCCTGCGTCGCAGACGAGTGAGCAACGCGTAGGCGAGTATCCCGCTATTTCCGAGCTGCACAGCGAGTACCATCGATGAGGGCAAGGCCCAGCCCTCGGGTAGTCTCTCCACCAGCAACGGCAGTTGAACGTAGACGCCATTGACACCGAGCCATGTCCCCATTCCCCAAAACATCATGAGGATGTCGAGCAGTATACGTCGCCTTGCGCCCCACACTGTTATATTGATACCTTTCTCCTTTGCTAAGCATGGTGAATTCTCTTTGTTTTCGCTTAACCTGCATGAACAAAATTTCTATAAAAGTATTGTTGTGCCAGTGACGTAACTATAGGCTGATAGGACGGTTCTTTGCTTAGAGGCGAAGCCTTGAGAGCACCGTCATAAAACAAAAAAACACTTGTACACAGGCGGTACTGTAGCAACATTACTTTATATTGAGGAAGAACTCCATTCTACGAATTTCCTAAGGGTCTGCGTCATTGCTACGTCACTGTCTTTAGCGGAATTATTTTGTATGAAATCATTATGTAGTTCGAGTTGTCAATTATTTTCGTGTTTGTATATATAAGTATTGAACACTATATTATTATATAAATCTAAAAAATTCTCGATAAGATAATACAAAGGACTCTTTCAGGTTTTAATAATAGTAATGTTGGTATTTGTTTTAACTATACAATACAAAAATTATTGAATTCTATAGAATTTGCTTGCATTATATTTTAATATATGAAAAAAAATACTTTATGCTGTTCTAGATTTGTAATATTGTTTTGATTTTACACACTATTTCAATATAGACTCACTGTAGGTTAATCGACACCTACTAATGAGCTGGTAGGCTACGAGCCTTCGAAGGACCTAGGACTGTAGAGATTACACCCAGTATTCGTGTACCCCAAGCTAGAATAGGTCTGCAATGAATAATGAAAAAACCACTTACCGGTCTTCCGGAACGTCCAGTTTCCCTTTAGTGGCGTAGTTAACGTGATGGAGCCTTACGAAGTCTCCAGCACTTAATAAAAACGTTACTTAAGGCGCACGGCGCGGAGACACTTAACTTTACTGCTTGCAGGCGAACACTCAGAAGCGTAATGTCAGATTTTAATTCGACCGTTTTGCATGTCAAATAGGGATGCGCCCAGTAATGTTATGTCGATGTCAACATATGTTCAGTACTTCCGTCGGTTCCATCAGTTAGGCTTATGATTTTACATTACTATTGCAACTTAACCAGCAAGAAGTATCGAATACGGAACACTCACATTCGTCTTTTAAACAAAAATCACTATGACTTCAATTGAGAAAGAGTGGCTAATTTCTAAGTACTTTTTTGTGTTAAAATAGAATTTTGTTTTATTTCATTAAATTTGATAGCAAATACTAACTTGGGTAACCAAGTCTGTAATCAAAAACAGATCAAACTCCGCACCGAGTTTACTTTACACAAGTATGAAGTACGTCATATCATTATTTAGTATGGAGAGATCGTGGAACAGTCTACGAATAGTGTGTTTTTTGTCCAGGTTATGTGGAATTTAATAACATTAGAAATTTGATGTATGTTATATAGCAGGCAAACGAACAGGTGGGTCACCTGATGTTAAGTGATCACCACAGTCCATAGACACTAGCAACACCAGGGGAGTCGCAAGTGCGTCGTCAACCTGTGTTTTGGGGGAATGGTGGGAAAGGGGGATGGGAAGAGGAGAAGGGAGGCGAGATGGGCCTCCGGCGCTCTCACTGACCGAACGAAACGTAACAATGCAGGCATTGTTACTTCATGTCGGTTTTCTGTGAGAGGGTGGTACTACCCCGGACGAGCCGAATCATTCATGCTGAAACCAATATAGGCTTCAGCGTGGCCCTACCACCACCGACCTAAACAATTTTATGCAATTCAATCATAACAGACATTTCCTGATTTTTAGAATTGTAAAAAAATGTCATATAATTATCTATCACCGAAATTAAAGAGTGCTGGCATATTTATCTATAATTTCATCAATTTCAGATGTTTCTGAACTCACATAGGATATCAAAATGATTTTGTTTAATAAAGCATTGCTTTTAAAATTATACTTACATTATTATATATCCTATTAACACTTGTTATCACTTAGACTCCTTCGCGTTTTGTAAATTTTATCCAAGGCATGAAAAATAGAATTTTGTAAAGAGCACTTATGTAACGATTGTTAATTTTTTCTTAAATATTATTTATACAGGTGCGTATATATTTTGAACACAATACAGATGCGGACGTCTTGATACAAAAGCAATGGAAATAGCTCTAAGTTTTAGCTCGCCTCACAGTTTGGTCCGACGTATCAGCATCACCGTATCTTATTTAAACTAGATTGTCTCATTTTATTTAGACATTCATTTCCATGATTGTTTTTATATACGTAGTGTACAGTAAGCTTTATACTTATCTTGGTTCCTTAGATGTTTGATAACACATCTAAAGACGATGTCTTTGGAGATGGTAACACGGGAACTGATTTTCAAGTTCAAATGCCGGAACGCGTCTACGTCTTATATCGGATTGAATTCCAATATACCTGAGGGTGGTAGGTACACGAATTTGATTGAGGTAAGTTTTAAGATGAAGCTAGATGCGATAAGACTTTGCCTTCTGATCTTGCCTTTAATATAATATATCTAATAGTTCGTCGTGGGAGTATGAAATTTTAATTTATTTAAATTATTTTTTCCCACGTGTCCCGTGATATAAGTTCAATCTTTTCTTATTATACAGCGAAACTGCACACTGTATCTAGTAATAAGCACAATGCAGTACAAAGACAATGCGACCTCCATCAGATCTACTTTTTTTTTTTTATAGTTGCACGGCAAAATGACTGCACTGCGCCTGATGGTAAGCACAGTACAATCCAAAACAACGGCGACCACCGAGTGATATACTATCCATCGCCGGTCGCCGCTGTCATGCCGGCCTGCGAAAAGCTGGATATGCACAGACTGATCCCGAAACGCGACTCGCGAAAGCGAATCACTATGACGGGCTTTTTCGCCATTTACATGGTGGTTGCGACCCAGTCAGGCTGTAAAACCCTACCACCCCGCTTTCGCCATTGCCTCGTTCGTTATTCAGCAGGGTGCACCACGTGCAGGTGAGGTTGGCTTGGGTGTCTCAAGTCTTAGATGTTATTTGACACCCCTTACACCCCCAGAAATCTCTATCTCTACAATCTCTACAATCCATTACAGGTACTAATCCTAGTAGTGAGACCGGCATACAAGCCACTCTTATAACCCTATCACGTAAACTAATATATAGTAATAGATCTGCAATAAAAATATTAACAAGCAATAAAGGACGATTTTATTTTCCTTTCTAAAACAGTCACTTCCTTCGCTGTATGCTAGAGCTAATTTCTAATTTATTTTAAACGTATTTTAATAAACAGAATTATTTAGCGATCAGTCATGTAGTTCCAGTGATCCAATCTGTTCTCATTTGTACGAAACATGATAGAGCGAATGTTTTTTATTCATTCACTAATCAGTTTGTGTTTAGACTTGATAATAAAATAAAACAAAGTAAGTGAGTTGAACAGTGAATATAATTGGTGTAAGTAGTTTATATAAGTTGTGAGTGCGGGTCCGGACACACCGCCGGCTGAGTGAAGAGCGCGGTGTAGTTGACGAGCAGGAAGAGCAGCAGCGACCCCCCCGCGGAGCCGAGCTGTGTGACTGCGCGCGTACGACACCACGCCCGACACGCACACCCACGACACCACCTGCGTCACACCGCCACACCGTCACACCGCCACAACCACCAACCGACCCACCCAACCCAACCATAGCACGCAATGAGCCTGAGCGATCGGTGAAAGAAAACATCCTGATCAAACCATAACATATGCAGAGAGTTTTGAAATGAAAACTTGTTTAGGCGAATTGAACGGAAGTGAATATGTAGTTTCAATCGGATCGGTGACGTACTCAGGCTTGGTCAGTAGAAGTAGACGAGGGAATCAGGGGTATAACAGTGCCAATGATTAAGTTTTTATTAATATATATAATAGTAATACAATAATATGCCTAATAAAATGCCTATGTTTTATATATAATCAACTAGCTGACACCCGCGACTTCGTGTGCGTCGTTTATTATTTCAATTGTTTTGTTATATTTTATGGCCATTAGGAAGCGTTTTCGACGATAGCTCCCAGGCGGCAAGTCTTTTTTCTGACACCTCCGATAATTATCGTTATACTTCAAGAAATTTACAAAAAAAAAAACAAATTATGTACCTAAACCTTTTCCGTGAATCACTCTATCTATTAATGAAAACCGAATGAAAATCCATTCAATAGTTTTTGAGTATATCGCGAACATACAAACGCGACGGAGGACTTTGTTTTATAATTTGTAGTGATATAGTATTTCAAGTGTATCAATATATTGTCTACCGTGTATTGCAATACTAACGTTTAATCTCTATTACCTTTACTGTGCATGTATATGATTATAAGTTTTCACTTCTATAATATATAGAATATTATAGGCCACGCCCACTTTTTTTCTAATACTCATAAAAGCTCAGGGTCATTTTACACTTTGAGGCCATCATTGCTTCGAATTCAAAATATCTGATCTATAATATATATAAGCTTCGATTGCAATATTACAGTTTTCTCAAAATGGAACCGCTGTGCTACGTATACCAGATAATCAAAATCAGTGTAATATGTATACATTTCTTTGCTTATTGCTATGCCTATACACTTGTTGCTTATAGGTAAGTAATTAATGAAAGCAATAAGATTTAATATAAACACTATAATAATACAAACTACACTTTTATCATCTACAGTTATTTTCAAAGAAGCCTTATTTTTCGTTATCTTTAATATAATTTGCATACTTCATATCAAAGAGATTGCTACAGCATTAATACTCAATTATCATTAATTAATCGTAATTGGATATGCTTGCAATAAAAAAATTAACAAATTCTTATACGAGCGATATCAGATTTATTGTTGTTTATTAATAACATGCCGCAAAATATATTGTTATGGGCTGCTATGTTATTGCTTATTTTTATTAACCGTAAACGCACGTGCGAATTTCATATCTCGATATTGCATTATATCTGACAGAAGCTAATAGCTATTTTTATCGATTTTTGTTTGTTTGTTCGCTTGTGACGTACGCATTTAATACATTATTACTTAGATAGCTGCGGTAATCTCGTAATTAGGTACAGATTATTTACGGATAAGATAACTTCGGGAATTTACTAAGAGCAGTAGCGACTTTGACCAGTGTTTGATATTGTGTGCAGCAGTAGGGAATGAACTTACGACTAGAGCTTCGCCCCCACCGCGGTGCAACAAGGGAGGCGCGGGACTGAGCAGCGCCGTCGCCAGGATGTAGGCGAGCGGGAGCGTCGCCGCCGCCAGCAGCGCCGCCAGCACCCGCCCCGCCACCGGCCGCAGCCACACGCCCGCGAGGCACGCGCTCGGGTTCGCCATCGCGCCCAGCGTCACCGCCAGGTGATACGCCCTCGCGCCGTACGGCATGCACGAGTACGACTGTATCGAGGGCAGCACTCCGTTGCTGAGAGCGTTCAACACCCCCGTCAATACTAACACTAATATCCATCGTGGCGACACTAGCGATGGCCGCTCCACCGAAGCTTCGTCGTCCTTCGCGCCCGCCGCCAACGCCACTTTCTCCGAGTCGAACCCTTGATGATTGTTGATGGTGACAAAACTGACGAGACTTGCCGCGGAAAGCCCTCCGAGCATCAGCAAGAAAATCATCGAATCAAACCGCGGTGGCGGGTAATGGGCGATCAGCGTCGAGTTGTTCTCCTCCGAGGGTAAACACTCCGGTTCTCCGCCGATGCCCTGCACGAGCGCTAGAATACTCGGTACGAAGCCGCTCAGACCCTCGCCCACTAGGTAAGTAGCTAAATATATATCACGGAAATGTCTTAAGTACGGGTAGAAGAGCACAGAGCTGGTGCAACCGACCAGCGCCGCGAAAAACGTCAGCGCAAGAAACGCGACGGACCGCTCGGAACCACTTATCACAGATGTTCTTTCATAAAGAAACGCATTCAGTACTAGCGCTAAAGTCCCTATTATAAGGAGTCCGTATATGTAGGGCGCGTCCGAGGCCTTCGGCATAATACGGTGCAGTACCGCGTATATTAGCATGCCCACATTAGCGAGCTGCACCGCGAGCGCCATCGAGGCAGGCAACGCCCACCCTTCCGGCAGCCGCTCCACCAGCAGAGGAAGCTGCACGTACAGCCCGTTGACGCCGAGCCAAGTACCGATACCCCAACACGTCATCATCACGTCGAGCGTGATCCGCCGCTCCGCCCCCCACATCCTTATGTTGATGCCCTCCTCCTTCGCCAAACACGGAGACACTTCTTTATCCTCGTTTAACCTGCAGCAAGATACACCTACGTTTAGACATTACGTGTCACGAGGGAAAATAGCATTAGCGAATACAGTAGACGTCTAGACACCGCGACTTGAACAATATAATTATTCGAACTGATTGACTCGTTTTAGTAAATCTCTAGATAAGATAAAGTAGTTCTGTAGCACGTACATAGTTACTTCAAATTAGTTATCAACAAAAATCATAGCTTATGCGTGAAATTTATATTCAAATCGTTATACCATATGTTGTACAAAGCAAATTTGATAATAAAATATTTTATGCACTCAAAATCCATATAGAATATAGTAGATTAAATGGAATTACATGATATGTCATATGCTCGTATCCTCATATACATATATGTTAAATGAATAATACACAGAAAAAAAGCAAAACATTACATCACAGTTGTAAGATCTACATATATCTACGTAGTTAATATTCAAGAACACGTCGACGTTGGCAATACACGTTTATATTATTCATTTGTTATATATTACTTGATATACTTACGTGGTGATATATTACATATAAATATTTACCGTAACCGAGACTGCGACGAACAGGTATTGGTAATAAACACTATTGGCTGGCTGTCACCACCTCACGTAAGATACCCATTTTAATTTAAAAAGCGAGTATACGAGCCGACGCGCCGCAACGAGCCGCGCACTGCCAACTTACTAACATACTTAATTGTTGAATAACAAACATGTCCCTACATCTCTATTACATTCTATAAAACTTGTATTTTTCTTCTCTTTTTCTTTTTACGACATTTTTTTTATATCATAGAATGCAAACGACAAGGTGGTTCACCTGATGTTAAGCGATCACCACTGTCCATAGACACTTGCAACACCAGAGGAGTCGCAAATGCGTTGCCATCCTGTGTTTGGGGGGAGGGGGATGAAGGGAAGATAGGAGAGGTGGTCCTCTGGCGCTCTCACTTACCGAGCGAAACGCAACAATGCAAGCACTGTTACTCCACGTCGGTTTTCTGTGAGAGAGTGGTACTACCCCGGGCGAGCCGACACATTCACGCTGAAACCAGTAACAGATTCAGCGTGGCTCTACCACCTATTGGACCAAAGTTGAAGCCTACAAACGATAAAAAATGTTTTTCTAATACAAACTATGTAATAGGCTGAGATGAGCCCCAGCAAATTGGAATACAAATTAGGAGTGACTTGTGACTTTAGTAGGTACCTATAGCTGAAGTTGAAAAATTTGCATAGCTGGCCTCAACTACAAGTGAGTACTTAAGAAATGATCTCGTAAGGAGTTTCTTCGTTAAAAATTTGTTGTATCGCAGTAAATTGTATAAGACCAGTACGTAAAGAAAACATACCATCTATATAAAAATTGTCACTAATGTAAGAAACCGATAAAATTAATGAAATAACGAGTTCTCGGTTAATTAACTTCTTTACGACAACATGAACTAAATAATTGTTATCACTTACATTTACCAATTAACTACAAAACTATCTGACGTACTAGGACACAGCAGAAAGTCTAAAACAGTTAAAATTAAGTATAAATAATTCCATTTCATGAAACAGTACGGAATCCATTCGGTTTCATACATTTGATATTTCCGTACAATTATCGAACGATATTAATTACAACAAGAAGTTTGATTTATTAGTTGTGCAACGCGAGAGATGTCATATACAAATAATTAATACCAGAAATATTTATTGAAAGTGACAAGATATTGATTTTTCTGGGGTTTAGGAAATTTGAAACGTCAAATCTACTGCCAGTTATGTGGAAAAGACTCCGTTGCGCCTTCGAGAAAAGTCGTCAAGGAATTCGGTATATCTATAATATCATACTTTTATATAACCTAATTTGGCCATAACTTATCCAGTGTAACGACAGGACACACGACAAGCATTTGCAGAAATCGAAGCTAAGCCTTATATACTAAAGTATATATAATTAGTACATAATTATATATTTGTAGATGTAGTATTGAAAAACCCATATAATGTCTTTCGATTGAAGCTTATTTGTTTATCATAAATAAATTATAGATTAATATTCTTATTGTATATATCTTCCTACGTTTGTAATAAAGAGAACAAAAGATTTGTTGGAAACACAAACGCCATTCAAGGTTGCTAAGTAATTATTTATATAAAACATTTTAATTGTATAATAACATTTTTTAAATGATGTTATTAAGGTTATCGGGAGGTTTATTGTTATGCGTAGCCCATTTGAACACTAATCAGTTGTTTAAAGAACCTTGTTTGGTCTCAGCTGTCATAGATCACTTCTCATCTCGCATACTATGCCTGAATTAACATAGTATTTACAATTAGTAAACAAACAACTTGAATAACGACTAGCAAAACGATTATTGATATATCTATTTAATTTATTCATTTTACGAAAAAGTCGATTGAAAATGTATAAAGTTACGCGCATGACAGTTTACATGACGTTTTACAGTTTTGTTACAAAGAACGGAACTACGCTGTGGCTTTATTATTACAATACATACGTTGTTTAGCAATTAAGAAAAAAAAACTAAGGTGTTTTTTCACAATACTGAACATTACCAATGCCTTTTACCAAGCACTAACTAAAAAACCAGTTGCAATTGAAAAATAAAATGTCTACATTCTGTCATACATCTATTGTTATATGTATACAAGTGTACAAATACTTTAAAGTCTCACACTTCATTCAACACATGGATTTTAATACATATATATTCAATTTATTCTTGTTTTGGTAGACTCGCAAGAAACTTTAGCAACTAAATTCCGTTTTTTGTTCAAACGCACGTGAATGCTACTAAATAATGTAGAATAGTATTAAAAAACAAATACGCTAGATAACAGATGCATGCCTCGAAATATAACTGAATAAATATTTACACTTACAAATAAATCTAGGGCAACAAACACGGCGCACGGCACCGACCAACAAAAACTAGGCAAATATAATAATAACTGTAATTATACATTCTCGCTGTCTTCACAGCACTTGGAATTTACAAGTAACAAACAAACAGCACAGGCCTTTTAGTAATAGATCGAGAAACTCGAGCATACGTTAACAAATCACTGAAGTAATGAAATTAAACCTCTCATTTTTAGAATACATTTGTGAAAACTGGGAGCAATCGTAATATAGGTACTACAGACTGATTACTTGATTAAAACAATTCATGCCAATTGAATAACTAATTACTTTGATCTGGTTAGGACATAGCAACACAGATATCGAAAAACTATCTTCAAGGATATTGTTTATGTATTTGTATATGTATTTAGGATGCAGAATAATTATGGCTCATTGCAATTAGATACGCCCGACATCGATTTGGATTACACTTCCAAAATAAACGTAAGCTTTCAATGAGTGTTAAACACCCTAACATAACCATAGCATACTTCATCTAATTGCACTGTTATGTTCTTCTAGGCTCTACGTTAAAATAGCATCTTCAATCCCAGCACCTATCACGATATACTTCTAGGCATAAGACAAACAAACAAGTATACAGTCCACCTGATTTGATATAATCTCTATTACTTCTCTATTACTCTATATCTCTATTACTATAACGAATGTCAAAGCAAGCGCAGTCTTAAGGCTAGTCTAAATACAGGTAATGTGTGATGCATATCCTCAGCCACATCCTTCTTTTCTTTCGTTTGAAAAATCGAGTTGCTTGCTGGTTCTTCTCGATGACTGGGTTGTTTGTTCAAACCGATGATCGTTTTGAGGCTCATAAACGCCTTCTCACAGTCTAAATTGAATAAAATATCTATGATTTGACTAAACTTTGTAGGTTCATCAACAATAATCAGCTCATGTTATAGAAAACCCAACTGGAATATCTGTTATTGTGTTAATTTGAAACTATGCCATATCAATTGGGAATCAATGATTGGAACAATTGGTAAATATTGAAGTCGAAAGCAGTACAATTGGAACAAGCGACGTCGGTGAGAACTCACTATCCCGTAACTGTCTCCACACAATCCACACACCTACAGGATAAGTTTCATTAATTTACGGTTGCCGACAGTCTGTTGTAGTAGTTATCTTCATATTTCGGTTAATAGGTACCTACTGTGCGTAGCAGCACTGCGATATAACATAAATATGAAAGAAATCGAAAACGGTGGAATAATCCAATTTCATTAGGTAATGAGTGTGTACTGTTTCTATTTTTTTTTATCTGATGTTAATCTGTTATTAAAAGCACTGGGCATGGATATGACGTTTAAATCTATACTTAATATATAAAGCTGAAGAGTTTGTTTGTTTGGTTGAACGCTATGATCTCAGGAACTACCAGTCCGATTTGAAAAAATCTTTCGGTTTTAGATAGCTCATTTATCGAGGAAGGGTTTAGGCTATATATCATCACACTAAGACCAATAGAAGCAGAGCACCAATGAAGAGTGTTTCAAAATCGGGCAATTTTTTTGCTTTTGAGAGATTTCGTTAGTATTATTTACTTTGCCATGGTAACGTGGTAGTAGTAATAATATTCATCCAATAGGACAGGCGAAGGAATTAATCCATTCTGCCAATTTTGAAGTTATGTGGTAAGTATCAACGCTAACATTTTCAAAGTTTATTATGTTTTCCTATTCAAAAAGTTTATACTACTTTTATTTCCAATTTTTTATTTAATATAAATAATTACTAAATCTCTATTACGTGTTATAAAAATAAAGTTTGTGTATGTACAATTAAAATAACAACTTTTTGTTGAATGGCTATGGCTACAAATGATCAAAAAAACTTTTTTTATACTTTGTCTATATTTTGTCTGTTTGTTTGTTTGTTCTGGATAATCTACAAAACGACTGGACCTATTTTAACAAGAATTTTACTTTTTACTGCCAGATAGCCGAAATTATAGCGGTTGACATATTCTATTTTATTTGTCCGCGGCTTCGTCCGCATTACTTTGGGCCGATTTTCACGAGGTATTCACTAGTAGATAATAGACTTCTTAAAAAGTAATTTAGGTTTTTTATTCGCCTTCAGCCGCAGTGGAATATCCATAATGCTTGAACTGATTTTCACGGGACTTTCACTGAAAGATAACTCACCTTATAAGAAGTAAATTAGATTATTTTATTTCTCAAGACTTCGTCCGCAATATCCTACTATCTCCTAATTGATTAAACCGACTTTCACGGGGTTTTTACGAGCAGATAACTAGCGGGCTCGGAAGACGTTGTCCCACCCGGATAATAAAACGGAAACCTTGACAAATTATACCTAAACCTTCCCCATAAATTATCATTCTATCTACTGGTGAAAACAGCATGAAAATGGTATTTTATGTATGTTAACCGATATTTTCGTCAATTGTGAACCAATTTTAATGGTTCTTTTTTAATTTGAATTGGTACACTATGTGGTGATTAACTGCTACCTGTGCATTCGTCCGTGTGAAATTGATCAAAAATATGTTACAACCGCGTGAGACGTGTGCCTTACTGAACTCCAAGAATAAATATACATCATTAAAAGACATACATCTGTATGTAATATGAATTATATCATCTTTTTGGTCAATTTGGCGGCTATATTGTTTCATTTACCGCGTTTGCTTCTACATAACTCAGTCATTATAGCAACGTATAAGAATAACTTAAGTATATCGACAATACGGATAATATATCTACATAATAAAAGATTTAAGATATACTGTTCGATAATGTATAGCTTATAATTTGCATTACTTTCTTATATAGTGTTAGTAAGCACTGAGTTTGGTATATAGCAGGTTGAAGTTCCAGGTATGTTGTTGATAATAAATCCCATCCCATTCGATATACTATTTGTATTCATATATCTAATGTACACGTTACATGTTACAGTTGGCGTTCGTGTCGTAGTTACAAATGTTTTTGAAAAAGCTTTTCTGTAATGTACACACACTCACAATTTTACATTTCTTTAATACATTTTTTAAAAAGCGCGTGCAATAGCCTAGTATTTAATATACAGATTTGGATTTGTTACAGTTTTATTATATTATATACTACTGTACCCACAGCTCCGCACGCGTTTATTTAAATCGTATTAAAGAATTATAGAATTGTGAGACTATGTACAATTACAGAAACCCTCTTTAAAGACAATTGTAAGTACGACGCGCACGCCACTAAAAGTAACATGTAACGTGTACATTAGATATATAAATACAAAAAGCGTGCCAAATGAGGTTTGTCATCAGCAACACATTTGGAACCTTAACCCACTATATAACTACCTCAGTGCTCACTTACACTGTATAAGGAACTAACGAAACAATAACTTCAAATATTATTATTAAGATTTACATTTACATTATATTTAATATACATTGCCATTATTATAATTAAGATTTTGTGACTATACAAAAAATAAACGCTTATCTGTTCCGTAAGAAATTGTATTATGGAACACTTTACGTAATACGTATAAATATAAAATATAAAATCTAAGATCTTTTTAGGAAGACCTCTATATCATTAATGTTTTTAATAATTATAATGTCGAATTGTACACAATAAACTGATAATTATTTCTCTTAAAAAAAAAGAATGAGTTGAAATCTCGCTAAATTTCTCAACATTCAAAAAATCTGTCTGTAAAATCTGTCTAAAATAGAATAACCTCAATTACTTTTTATTAGGTTCGCTATCTACCAGTGAAAATCCCGATAAAATCAATGTAACCATTTTGGTGACATCACAGCGGACGAAGCCACGGTTAACAGCTAGTCTAAATTAAAATAAATTAAATTACTTTTTATAAGGTCCGCTATCTGCCAGTGAAAGTCCCATGAAAATCGGTCTAACCGTTTTGGAGAAAGCACTGTGGGCGAAGCCAGGGTTAACAGCTGGTATAAACTAAAATTGCTTCAATTACTTGTTATATGGTCAGCTATCTGTCAGTGAAAGTTTCGTGAAGATCGGTTGAAATGTTTTGAAGATAGTACTGCGGGCGAAGACACGGTTAACAGCAAGTCTAAATTAAAATAGACTAAATTACTTGAAATGATGTCCGCTATCTGTTGGTGAATGTTTGGTAAAAACGGTCCAATCGTTTTGGAGATAGCATTGCAGACGAAGCCGCGGTTAATACCTAGTCTAATTTAGAGTAGCCTAAGAAAACCCGATGTAATTTCAGCTATGTATCGGTGAAATTTCTGTCAAAATCGGTCTAGCTGTTTCGGAGATTACCCGAAACAAACAGACAGACAGACAGACCGATAAAAATTGTATATAGCAAATATAAACTTTGTTTTAAGGTATCACGTCACTTTTTTTTTGCATATAGATAAATATATAATAGTTCATTAGATTGGTAAGTTCATTTGTTTTTTTTTTTACAAAAACGATTTCATAATCTATATTCCTATTCTACACTCTATGACCAACCATCCTATGGTCTGTTGTTACTAACCTGCCTTTCCCCTGTGAGAAAAAGTAACAAAAAAAGTTTTATGTAGTCTATGATTAATCACAGTGGTTTAAAGGGCCAAAAAAAAGTGGGATAAAATATTATTTTATTAAATCTGTAACTATGGCTCCTCGGAGTTACAAAAATAATCCAAATATATTTTGCTATATTTGTGGACAATATGCAATAGTTAAGCAAAGATTAAAAATAACAGATTTTGTAAAAAAATTGAGTAAAAAATGTCATCAATCAGAGATTGATAGATCAAGAAAAAATATTGGTTCTACCACTTCACATCAAACTTGGTTTGATCATACAGTTCGTAAAGGCATTACCGCAAAATGGAAATATCTTTGCTCATGTTTCCCTTGCTTATCTGATGAGAAGTTGAAAGAGGGAATATTCACAGGACCTGACATTAGGGATACAGAATTTGGAAAGTGATGGTAACCTTGGAATGAAATGCCTGGCATGGCTTTAAAAATATTGTATCTAAGTTTTTATACAGTTACTACTACTTATATCTACAGATATCCGTGTGGTGCCGGTAGAGTAGAATAGCACCACCCCTATATCTTCCCGTGGGTATCGTAAAAGGCGATTAAGGGAGTGTGAGTAGTACTGACTCCTTGTACTTTCTCACTGTGATACTGTACGTGTACTCACACCCCCGGGACCGCCTGTATGCAAGTATCAGACAAAGTCTAGCTTGCATCAGGCTAGACCTCTCTACCTTTACCCATCGCCACAGGACTTTTGCCATAACGGTCTCTGTTCCACTGGGTCCAGAAGAATAAGGACGAGTATGTGCACCTGTGTCTTGCGCGTACATTTGTGCACCTTAATATATCCTGCGCATATGACCGCTTCTAATACTGGACTCCGAGTACGCAAAAGTCCTGTGGCGATGGGTAAAGGTAGAGAGGTCTAGCCTGATGCAAGCTAGACTTTGTCTGATACTTGCATACAGGCGGTCCCGGGGGTGTGAGTACACGCCGTGGTCGTTTCAGCGCTGCACATTTGGGGCGACAGCGCGGGTTCGGCAGCACTCGGGATGACAAAGCAGCCCTGTTTAGGGAGGCACTGCTTTCCCCGCTCAGCCGGGGAGGGGGCTAGAAAAGGTGCCCTAAAAAATGCTCGTCCCAACTTGGTAGATGGTAGTAACCGCGGCTATCATCGCATCATTCAAATCGTGGTCGACGTCGCAAACATAATTTCAAAAGAACACCTATTATGACATTCGGTGCGTGGAACGTGAGAACGCTTCTTGATCGAGATGGCAACGCCTGCCCTGATCGTAAAACCGCCATAGTAGCTCGGGAACTTCATCGCTATAACGTGGATGTGGCTGCTCTCAGCGAAACACACCTTCCCGATGAAGGAGAGCTGGTGGAAGTAGGTGGCGGTTACACTTTCTTCTGGAAAGGTACCGCTACCTCCGAATCTCGACGATCAGGTGTGGGATTTGCCATCAAAAATCACTTAACAAAGCGTTTAGAGGAGTACCCTGTACATATCTCAGACCGTGTTACCACACTGCGCCTTCACCTGGACAAAGACAATTACCTTAATGTCATCAGTGTCTATGCTCCAACGCTTGACAAGTCTGATGACATCAAGGATAAGTTCTATGAGGAAGTGACTCATTGCCTCCATAGCATAAACGCCAAAGAGCAGGTTTTATTGCTGGGCGATTTCAATGCCAGGGTTGGTCGGGACTATGAGGCTTGGCCTGGAGTTCTGGGTAGACATGGAGTTGGCAACATGAACAGCAATGGTCAGTTGCTGCTCAGTCTTTGTGCTCAATACGGACTGGCAATTACGAACACTATGTTTAGACTTGCCGCCAAGTACAAGACAACATGGATGCACCCAAGATCCAAGCATTGGCATTTGATTGACTATGCAATCGTGAGGCAAAAAGATATCAGCCAAGTGCAAGTCACTCGCGTCATGCGTGGTGCGCACTGTTGGTCTGATCACCGACTTATTGTCACTAAGCTGCGAATCCGCCTCTATCACCCACGTAGATCTCCTATAAAAAAGCTTGCGTCTTTGAACGTGGATAAGCTAAAAGATCTTACGGTTAGGGTGAACTACGCTGAAGCCCTGTCTAAAAAGCTGTTGCCAGTTAATGAGGTAGGTGATGTTGTTGCTGCCTGGGAAACTTTGTCATCTCACATCATGGATACCGCTTCAACTGAACTGGGTTCAAAATTACATCGCAACGAAGACTGGTTTGATAAAAATGATGAAGTCCTACGGGCAGCATTCGACAAACACCGAGATCTCCTGCGACAACACAAACGACGAAGTGGAAGCGTTGCGGTTATTAAAGCTAGTGACCTCGAATTGCGCAAGCTGTCTCGAAACATGAAAGACAAGTGGTGGCAGGACAAAGCTAGGTACATGCAATGGCTCACTGACACAAACCAGCTGGGAGAGTTCTACGGTGAGGTACGTAAGCTGATTGGTACATCCTACCACGCAAGGGTGCCTTTAAGGTCTCTAGACGGTAGTCGCCTGTTGACGAGCAAGGAGGATGTACTAAAGCGCTGGGCGGAGCACTTCAATACTCTGCTAAATGTGGATCGATCAGCTGATCTACAAAGCATCGGTTTAATGCCTCAGCTCCCTTTTGCTTTTGAGCTGGACGAGCCTCTGTCGCGTGACGAGGTTGTTACTGCCATCAGACAGCAACAAAACAAACGGGCGGTTGGCATTGACTTCATACCGGGAGAGCTGATAAAGTACGGTGGAGAGGAGTTGCACACGTTGGTGTGGGAACTATTCGTTCGCATGTGGGAGGAGGAGCGCGTCCCTGATACCTTTAAAGTATCGCGCATAAGCACTCTCTATAAGAACAAAGGTGAACGATCTGACTGCAACTCTCATCGCGGTATTTCTCTCCTTACAGTCCCCGGAAAGGTCTTTGCTAGAGTTCTCTTAAACCGCCTAAAGAACTTGTCTGAAAAGATTCTGCCAGAAACCCAGTTTGGCTTCCGACCAGACCGAGGAACATGCGAAGCTATATTTTCTGTGCGTCAACTGCAAGAAAAGAGCAGAGAACAGGGTCGTCAGCTTTACCTTTGCTTTGTTGACCTGGAAAAGGCTTTCGACAGCGTGCCTCGGGAAGCTCTATGGTTGGTGCTAGGTAAGCTCGGGTGCACGGAAAAGTTTGTGAGACTTCTCAGACTCCTGCATGACAACATGCAATGCTGCGTTGGCGTAGACGGTGAACAGACAGACGTCTTCCCCGTTACCTGTGGGGTGAAGCAAGGGTGCGTTATAGCGCCTACTCTGTTTGCCTTATACTTTGCGGTGGTAGTTAGAGAAGTCATACAAACAGTTTCTCAAGGAGTCCGCATCCGCTTCCGCACAGACGGCAGCCTTTTCAACTTGGCTAGACTTAAGGCTCGCACTAAAGTCTCACACGCTCTGATCACTGAGATCATGTATGCTGATGACTTGTGCTTCCTAGCAGAATCCCTAGACGGCCTGCAACAGCTGATGTCCGAATTCCACCAAGCCTGCCGTAAGTTTGGCCTGAAGATCAGTGTCAATAAGACGCAGGTGATGTCCCTGGACATACACGGTCACGAGACACTGAACATAAAACTTGGTGAGGATGTTCTGAAGCAGGTTGATAAATTTCGCTATCTGGGGAACACTGTAACATCTAAGTGTGACCTTGATGCTGAGATCAATAGCAGGCTGGGTGCCGCAGCTGCGGCATTTGGTAAGCTATGTTCCAAGGTCTTTTGCTCGCATGACCTTAAGTTGGCCACTAAAATATCGGTTTACATGGCAGTCGTGCTGCCAAACCTCCTATACTCCTCTGAGACGTGGTGTGTATACCGCCGTCATATTCGCACTCTGGATCGCTTCCACCTTAAATGCCTTCGTACTATCATGAAGATCAGATGGTCCGATAAAGTGCGAAATACTGAAGTTTTGCGACGAGCCAATGTTGGTGGCATTGAAGCCTATTTAATTCGTCGACAGCTTCGGTGGTGTGGTCATATATCGCGTATGGCGGAGGAAAGAGTGGCGAAGCGCATCTTCTACTCTGAACTGGAGGAGGGCAAGCGGAATCATGGTGGTCCCCTCCTTCGGTACAAGGATGTCCAAAAACGGCACATGAAGAGATGCAATATAGAGCCCTCTTGTTGGGAACGTTTGGCAGCACAACGGCCAGAATGGCGCAGAATGGTGAACATCCAAGTACGCGAGTTCGACGCTCAGCGTAAAGCTGACCTTGATACCAAACGCGACCAGTTAAAGGCTCGCCCTCCTGCTGCCATAACATATCATTATGAGAACGGCGTACTCACGTGCCCTCAGTGTGCACGAAGTTTCGCCGCGAAGATAGGCTACATAAGGCATCTTCGAGCGCATCAGCGCCATTTCTAAGTTTAGGGGTCAAAGTGGTCGCCATGGCCGAAACCGGTCGGATCAATCATCATCATCATCTACAGAGTACAGTCGTAGTATGACGACTTATATACCAGGTTTTATACAGTCAACAAAAGATTCCGAGTATAAAACTATTGTCCAGGAAATATTAAACGCCTGTAAAAATTTTGGCTGTAATATTAGTCTGGAAATTCATATTTTGAAGTCTTACATTGATTGCTTCCCAAAAAATCTAGGTGACTACAGTGAAGAACACGGCGAATGGTTTCATCAGGACATAAAAGACATGGAAAGAAGATATCAAGGCCTTTGGGATGTCAATATGATGGTGGACTATTGCTGGAAAATCATAAAGGAAAACAAACAAGACGCAGTTTTTTTTTTTCAAAAAGAAAATGCTATTATTAATTGTTTACTTGATGTATACCTTAATGTTGTATTTTATTAAATTTTTGTTCTTTTTCATATTCAAATACTATATCATCTAAATCTGATAAATGTGACGTGGTATATATCATATGAATACCTGTTTCTATTACTTATAAGACAATTAAAACAAATATTAATCATACAACAAGAAACCTTTTCTAAAAAAAAATCACAGACCAGATTGCTTGTGACATCACTATGAAACATTTAATATTTGATTTTATGAACAATATGTTGAAAATGAGTATCCCATTGCCACTGTTAGGTATTAAGCAAAAATACAAAACAAAGTACATACTGGAAGTATTTATTTATCCTCATAAGAAATTAATTGTGCACCTGGAAAAAATTAAGGCAATTTGTGGTTAAAAAAGAAATTATATTACTCATTATTTACATGGATTATTGTGAAGGATAGTGATGTACCTACATTTGAAAAATTGAAATAAAGTAAAACAATATAACTAGTTATTTACATCAGTGTTCACTTAGATGGCTTATATAATACAAAGTCAAAGATGATATCTAAGATCATATAATTATGTAATATAAGTATTATATGCATTAATCAGTTGCCTGGTCATTTACATTACTTCCATAGCAAACTAATACATGCTTTATTGCACAAATTAAAACAGAATGGTAACTTAATGTTTCATTTATGAAATTACTTAGTTTAGGATTTTAATATCTCTCCAACATTTAATTAATTTATTATGCTTGATAAGAATTAAAGGATTTAGAAGTAAAATTAAAGAAAAAGATTTTATGGGTAATTCTTGAATCAACATATTACATATGGATTACACTAGATTCGATAAATTTGCTAAATAAAGCAAAATAAATAATATACACATACAACTACATTTATTAAAATGTGGTTTTGTGTAAAATGTGCAAAGTTGTGCTAGAAACTGCAATCTAATTTGTTTACTTGAAGGACACATGAGCTAAATTCTAAAAACTGACCTTGTAATATCTGCCATCTTCTTCTGTAAAGCAACTTATACTTTATCTTCAACTCCAGGAAATACTGATATATTGTCCATTTAAGTCTTAATTCATATAACTCTTTAGATAATCACAGCTACCAAATAAAGGAACTTTAAATACAAAAAATAACCAATTATATCGCATTATATGCACTAGAAGTAAATCATGTTAACATGTGTATAACATAAATAATTTATTTATATAAATATTACTGTACAAGACTATACATTATTTAATAAATTCTTATTAATTAATTCTTGTACACCAAACTCAGCATAGATACTTGCCATGCTCAAAGTCTAAAGTTTGACAGTTTGGCTTACTATGCACAGCTGATTTACAATACACATACTAGGTATAACAGCAAGTTCATGCATAACTGCTATTTTTCATATGATAAAAAAATAATTTGTCCATTAATGATAATGTGAATTACCACATTATATATATACTCATATTACCTATTACAAATCTAACAAAAAAATAAGACTATTCCATATCACACCAATATATTAATTTATTTTACTTTATCATATCCACTGTTTTAGCGACGCATAGATTATTTTACAAAGTTCGAAAACTTCAAATATTATACCATATAATGTCGAAACTTTTGTTGAAATATGAGATGTAAATTTTACTTTATATATTTATTAATATATTTTGGAAAATTAATGGGATACTTAAGAAAAACTTTAATTTTTTTTAAGATAATGTGGTATTGTGCTATACTGAGGAGTAGATAGAAATATATACAGGAAAGAGTTTTTCTCGCACCTTTCCTCACAGACTCTTCGAGGATATAAATATATCCCAAACTGCCTTAATTATGGCTTAGTTGTTAGACCTGACAATCACTGTTCCAAAATAGAGAATCGTCAATGCAGAGAATCGATAAATAGAGTAATCAATTTAATGAATGTTCCTACAACGATCAGTAAAATATAATCTTGTGTTAAAGCGCTTAGTGAATGTTACTATGAAGAAGAATATTGCAGTGTACTATTAAATAGAGTACTATCAAGAAGAATTATGTACTTAATGCGTGTATAGTTTGTACGTCACATTATGTGATGTATGAGAACGACTGATTTCAGCTGATCACTGATCTGATTGAACTGATCACGGGCAGGGCGTTATGTTTCATATTGAGTGAAACTAATGATAACTATCATCGTTTACTAAAACATGACAATATAAATTCATTTTACCAAAAAAGGTCATCCGCAAAAGAATGCCACATTCAATTTAAGATTACCGATCTGAGAAACATGAGTGACAGAATAAATGTCACATGTAAAATATAACAGGTTTTCGTGTATAACGCGATGAAATAGCAGTTATAAAGAAATAATTTCACTATAATATTTTAACACTTCAATAAATGACTGCTATAGAATATTTTTATAACGATTATATAGTCTGTGAAAAGTTAGTGACACTGACGTTAATTATGTGAAGCCATAAGGCGGTCTGTGGTAATAGAAAGATAAATGAAAGACAAATAGGAAAAACTTATTTTGCCTGAAGTCCGGTAAAGCTGTTAAGACCTTGCTTGGACAATAGCGTAGTCAGTTCGAAAAAAACTCCTTGCCTGTAACGTAAAGCCGCTCTCTACGCGTAAAACGCTGCAGTGTTGCCATTACCCCGAATTATTAAATTTCATCCACAAAGTTACTTCCTGATAGATTATGATTATACTTACTTTACAGAAGTGGCTCGAAATAGCCTAACAATAAAACGTATGTTTTAACCACTCCAATGCTGGAAATTTTTTCAACATGTCCCCCATATACATAAGACGGTTCTCCTTATCTCTACCTTCCATAATAACACAACTTTTGCAACAAATTTTGCAGCGCGTACCTACAATGTGCCATGTAATTTTATTAATATCTATAAATGATAAAACCATCTAGATACCTATCTAAAAAAAATTGTAATAAGTCCAGGCAGTATTAAGGACTGCCATCAGAAGTTAAAAATTTAGAATAATGAAATAACTGCATTCTCTTTTAAATTTTCAGATTAATTACAGTGTGAATGACACTACATATTTAAAATTCAGAATTTGTAAATTAAAATTATTAACATTAGTGTGGTTTTCATATCTATAACTTGTTGCCCTCCACTTGCCCTTACTGGACTCCGTCGATCACAGAGCTCGAAGACTTGTCGGTAACGAATCACTGTTAGCAGCAGTGGCGTAGCGTGCCTTGTCGGGGCCCCGTATACAAATTTTTTTGGAGGCCCTTATATGGAGCTAAAGATTTTTCACAAAAAAAAAAAATATTGTGAGAAGAAATATTTATTTATCACATAATTTACCCATTTTACAAATAAAAATCGAATTTTAAATATCTATATATCTATCTATATGTCTATTAAAAAAAATAAAATAACATCGAAGATAAATATCAATAGGTACAGACCTATTTCTGTACTTCCGTCCTTAAGTAAAATTTTTGAAAAGATTATGCTCAACCAATTAGTAGACTATTTCAATATGCAAAAGTTTCTGGATGGTCGACAGTTTGGTTTCACGAAATTGACATCTACTTCTGACGCGGGTGCAACGGTTATAAGTTATATATTGAGGGCCTGGGAGGATTCGCATGATGCAATTGATGTGTTCTGCGATCTGTCTAAGGCCTTTGATTGCGTTGACCATAGTACGCTTATTCTAAAATTAAAACATTATGGTATTTGTGGATCTTCTCTCGACCTTCTAGTCTCTTATTTAAAAGACCGTTGTCAGAAAGTTAGCATACAAGGGGTAACATCTGCAGGATCCTTTGCGCGAATTGGTGTCCCACAGGGCTCTATTCTAGGACCGTTCTTGTTCTTAATATACATAAATGATCTACCGCTAATGGTCAATAACTGTGCTGACATGGTTTTTGCAGACGATACTTCATTATATCTAAAGTAAAAAGGACAGATTCAGAGGTTGGGCATGTAAATAATACTTTAAACGACATTTCTCATTGGTTTGCATTAAATAACTTTAGTACTAAATACAGGTAAAACAAAATGTATGAGATTTATTTTGCCTAATGTGCCACAAGTTGATAGTAGCATCAAGATCGAAAGGAATTTTGTAGGGTTAGTTGATAATACTGTATTCTTGGGTATCGTACTAGATTCAAAACTATAATATGGTCCTCAAATTAAACAATTGGCAAGCAAATTAAGTTCTGCTGCATTCGCCAGCTAACTGATATTGCCACTGCTAGGTTAGTCTACTTCGCCTACTTCCATAGCCTAATGTCTTATGGCATTCGGTTGTGGGGGTCAGCAGCTGAGGTAGACACCATATTTTTATTACAAACCTCGCGAATCCTTAAAGTTCAAGAAGTACGGTATCTTACCTCTGCCCTCCCAATACATTCTTGAGAATTTAATGTATGTCAGTAAGAACCTAGAAAAGCTAGATTTCATAAAAAAAACCGGCACAATCTAAATGCTAGAAACTGTGACAAACTGGTTGCCCCACGTTTTAGATTTAGTAAAACCAGTAACAGTTTTTTGGGAAATAGTGTTAGATTTTACAACAAAGTCCCAAAGAATATTACCGATTTGCCGGATTGCGAATTTAAGCGCCATGTCAAGTGGGTTTTGGTCTCAAAAGGCTATTATAGAGTGGATCAATATGTGAACGATGGTGATGTCTGGAATTCACTCAGTTCTGTGCATCCATTAAAAAAGTTTGTGACATTTACTATATAGAATATATATATTATTATTTCTAAATCTATATTAATATTATAAAGAGGTAAAGTTTGCGACGTTGTGAGTTTGTGACGTTGTAAGGGGTAATCTCAGGAACTACTGGTCCGATTTGAATAATTCTTTCAGTGCTATATAGCTCATTCATCGAGAATGGTTATAGGCCATATATATCATCACGCTAAGGCCAATAGGAGCGGAGCACAGATGAAGAATGTTTCAAAATCGAGATGTTTTTTCTTTTTGAGAGCTTCTGCTGTGTCAGCGTTAGCCCAGAGTAGTAACTATTACTACGCGCACGAAGTCGCGGGTAGGGGCTATAATCGATATACTAATATTATAAAGAGGTAAAGTTTGTGAGTTTGTGACGTTGTAGGGGGTAATCTCAGGAACTATTACACCGATTATGAAAATTATTTTACCAATATAAAGCCAATATTTATGAGTATCATAGGCTACATATCATCACGCTAAGACCAATAGGAGCGGATCAACAATGAAAAATGTTTTAAAATCGTGTTATTTTTTCCTTTTGATAGCTTCCGCTGCGTCTTATCCCAAAATAACTATTCCACGCGTGCGTAGTCGCGGGCAGAAGCTATTAACTAATTATATTATCTAAATCTAAAAAGACGGGTCTTTAAACATTACGGCATTATTCGATCCTTGAATACGTCAAGTTTGCCGTATGCAGACCGCCCGAATTGAATGCATCTATTGATCTCTTTGTATCGATGCTCTTTGCTAAACGACAAACAATGCCCTAGAAGTATATAATTATTGACTATTTTCAGTCTCTTATCTCCAACCATCACACTTGACTGTAAGTCACCCGAAACGTTGCTTACCATTAACCTTTACCATTACTTTAACCATAACAATTATCCTGAGGTCAACCGAAGAGAAGCACGGTGAAGCAGTTGTATCGTGTCTTGAAGATCAAGCAATAAGAACTTCCAATAAGAAGTATATTGTTTGCAAAACGGAGGTGCAATAAGTCAACGTCATTGATTTTAATACCTCTTTTCTTCCAATCAAGCCATTTAAAAATATCCTCTTAAACTTATATAATAAGCTTGGGAGATATATTGTCCCCTTGGCGCACACCTCGCTTTTTTGGTACACGTTCAGTGAGTGTTTGCAGACGAACTTGCATTGACGCTGTTTCATAGAGTTCTCGGAAGACATCAACATAATATGCATCAACATGAGACCAGTCGAGGGAATCAAATACAACCCAATGCTCTACGCTTTTAGTAATCTACGAAAGCGAAGCATAACGGGTGGTTATATTCTTCACACTTCTCCATCAACTGTTTCGCAGCGTAAATGTCATTAATTGTTGAATATCCGCTCCGAAAGCTTGCCTGCTCCACAGGATGCAATTCATCGAGCTGGCGAGTAATTCTGTGACACAAGACTTAAACAAATAATTTTTACGTTTGGGGAAGGGGACTTATTGGTTTATAGTTCTTTAAATTTGTAGTGTCCCCTTTTTATGCGACATCGTGACGACAGCATTTGATATATATTCGTTTATATGAACTTTATTAAGTAATTCTTCAAGAATTATTGAAATTAGTATTCTGGTGAAGCTGTTAAGACCTTGCTAGGTCAACAGCATAATCAGATCGAAAAAAAAAAACAAAAGTAATTCTTAATTACTCCTCCCCCAGCATTTAAGAGTCCAACCGTTACTCCATTTTTGTCTGGCGACTTACCGGCCTTTGTTTGACTTACGCCCACTCTACTTCACTGGGAAGTATGCTGGGAATGGGTTCGGCTCTAGAGTCATCATTTCTACCAGGCGACATTATAATAGAAGCATAAAGCTTTGTGTAGAACTCCTCAACAATCCTAAAACCTACATAAACAACCATACATACATAAACCAAAATACTGGTCACAATCTCCCAAGTATAACATATTGTTTTTACTGAAATAAACTAGCCGAAAATACTCATTTGGTAATTTGACGTGACCTTATTTGAAGCTTTTATAAGATTTGTTTTTTATCGTCTGGTCGTGGTAGACACTGACGCCAATGCGAATTAGATAAGCTGGGTTTAAGGTAAGCAGTGGTGTTCAGATAAACTTGAATCTAATTATACAAGAATAATAATTATTCAGTAGCGTAGGCTGAAATATTTTAGGTACAATGTTATTAACAATTGTAGATAAGCCTTATATAATGGGGAACATGTCTTAACCAAATAATTGTTTTTACAATTTTTAGAAACCACTATTTGCTTTAATGCTTCCTAAGTCCACATAATTGAATTTCTGAGTTGGGAAGGATCTATTGAATACTTACGTCAGTTTATCTTAATACTGATCCATTTTTTTTTTCGAACTGACTACGCTATTGACCAAGCAAGGTCTTAACAGCTTCACCGGACTACAGTTTAATACTGATCCAATTTAGAGTATTTTGTAGCATCTTGTTTTCTTTTACAAAATATAAGAAAAAGATTATTAGTGTTAAAGAATCTTATGTGTAAGTACTTGATTTTTTTTTTAAATCTCAATGTGATCCGTGTGGGAGGAAATAAAAAACAAATTTCGCTTCGACAGTTATTTTAATTTAAAATTTCAAAAAGCAAATACAATAATCTCGGCGTGACTCTCGTCTCATAAAGCTTTACACATAAAGTATTATTTAATGGTACATTACATTATAATAAATATAACAAAGAGTGATGGTGCGGGCGTCTCCCTCGCGCCCGCCGCCCCCGCCGTCTCCGTCCCGCTCGCGCGCGGCGCCTACTTGTCCTTGTCGGCGTCGGCCTTCCTGCCGAGCGGCACGGCGGCGCGCACCCTGCACGCGCCCCACGGTTACATGTATACTATATCGCTACTTCCACAGCTCTATACAACTTGTAACAACCATACCACTCTCAACATCATCTATATACTAGTACTAATCACAAACTGATCGGCCCATGTTTCAGACTAACTAATACCACTAACAGTTTTTTAGGTAACAGTGTTGGGTTTTACAATGTCCCAAAGCATTTTACCAGTTTGACGAATTGTGAGTTTAAGCGCCACGTCAAGCGGCTTTCGGTGTCAAAAGGCTATTATAGACTGGATCAATATGTGAACGATGGTGACGTCTGGAATTAACTCCTCAATGTGCATCCGCGGATTCTAACGTGTAATGTATTTGAAATTTATAAATAGCACTGAAATTTTCTGCCAGACAGAATAATTACTGTATGTTAAGTAATATTTGTAGCATGTTCGATTGACAGTCTACTGTGCACGAGTGAATCAGATTATAAACAATAACTTGAAACTTATACTTCGAGATACTTCAAGAAATCTCGTGTACAAACTAATTATAGTACCATTACTATAATTTTTAAAGATAAGCAACATTTTGTTGGAATGGTGTTTGAAAATTAGAAAAATATCACTACACTAGACTTAAAGAATGCGTATGCAGGGGCCATAAAAGAAAGAAAAACTGGAATACTAACGTTAGAGTTTTGGCGGAACAATAATCTGTCACATGGCGACTTTTTTTATTCATAATCTTGCTTTATTATATCCTTAAAGTAAAACCTCAAATCATACAGCATATCTTCGGCGGTAACTTAGTCTCAGTTTTATTAAAATCGGTCCTCTCTATCAAAAATTATTGTAATTTGATTGACGGCTCGAGGTAAGCACGAGGGTAGAGTAGTAAATCTATAATAATATTATAAAGCTTATTGGTTTCTTTGAACGCGCTAATCTTAGAAAATTATTTCAGTGTTAGATAAATAATTTATCGAGAAAGACTGTAGGATATATATCATTACGCTAAGACCAATAAGAGCGGAGCACCAATGAAGAATGTTTCAAAATCGGGGGTTCTTTCCTCTTGAGAGCTTCCGCTGCGTATTACCGTAAGCCCAAAGTAACTATTCCACGCGAACGAAGTCGCAAGCAGGAGCTAATTATAAATAATTTTATCAAAAATGAAAACCCTAGATTTTGTTGAAACTAGTGTGCACGTTACCCTTAGAGTCGTGCAGCGTGGGGACGCAGTGGTGCAGTACTCACTTAGCGGAGATGTCGTTGATCTTGGCGCGCGCGAGCTGCAGGTTCGCGTCCACTTGCTCCTTGTTCATCTCGTACGCCTTCGGCAACGTGAACAGCGCTATCCAACCTGACCACGCACAAACAGACTTACATACTCACCGCCACCTCTCTTTCAGAGATACCATGATTTATATTTCGATTAATGGCCTCAATATTTTATAATTACAAATTAAATGATTGTCAATATTGAACATTGTCATAAATCGTAATAGATGGCGCTTTATATTTTGTTGAGAGAACACCGTAGGACCGATGTTATAGATATCTCATAGATGGCGCCACGTTTTAATTTTAGAAGTTATTTTTCAACAGCAGTTTATATTAGGACAAGCGCGCAACTAGTTGTGGTGCGAAATGAAACCGCACCGGTAAAAAATTCGTAACGGAAAGTCTGCGGACTGCGGTAGAATTTCCGGATAGTCTAAGAGCTAGTGAATGCCAGACTTTGGTTATTTTATATTGATATTTATTATTTATATTATTTTTTGTTGTCTCTTGAGAAATAATATTATATAGCTATTTTTATTTTGCAATAACAGAAATGTCTCGCATGATGATGCTTTATCAAAAATTAATTACATTTATTTTATAAACTGCACAATCAATAATAGTAAAACGTGTACTCGTGGTATAATATATTTACTGAGTTACTGAAAGATACGCAATACAGGGCTGCAAAAGACCTAACTCACTATATATCTCACTTCCATCTACTTGGATATATATTGCCTCGCACTTGCACCTATAGCTACCCTATATGTTTGTCTGGTGAGGGGTTAGAACTGTCGAAACTGTTTGCCTACTGAGAAAATATATAATAATCATATCTTCGGTAACCAAGCAACATGTTAAAATTCAGGTTTGACACTATAACGTAAGTTCAATTATAATTTATAAAAGTTCACAGATTTTTGGCAGGGGTTGGCCACGATATCAAGTATCTGTCAAGAAATGTGATTTCTAATATTATAACAACAAATTATATGTATAAAAAACTTACACTATATTATTTCATATTGAATAAACCTTTGTCACCTGCCAAAGCCACGATGACTCAAATGTAATACTAGCTTATGGTTCCTACTTGTATCGGAAACATGCGCCGAAAAACTTTCAGCTTTTATAAAATAAGGAAAGCCTGACCGCATTCACGGACTCTTGATCTACAAGTTTTACCCCTTGTATTTACTTTCAGAACATGCCCTGGTTTCGTAAATGTAAAAAATTATAATTACTGAATGGTTCTTAATAGAGACATTAAATACTTTTTGTACGTATTCTTAAGATCAATTCCGTAGTAACTATATTATTGTTTTAATTGTGGCAACCAAACTTTTAATAAATGATTACTGCCATTGCGCCATAGGTCACAATTACAAATTTCTTGCGACTACTTCAATGATCTGAACTTTTCTGGAAGTTTTTATGGCAACACAGAACATATGTGTCGTTTAGAATCAAAAGTGGTCAACTCCACTTTGAATTTTTATGGGTATAGTCAATTTTCCATTTTGAGCTTATTGCAGAGACTATGAAACATTTAGGTATCTGTAGAGTTTTAATACAATTAGTATAGAAAGCTAAAAAAATACATTTTTTTTGTGCTTATAGTACAATAGTTTAAAGTTATGAGACTTAGAAAATTGCAAAGTGGAGTTGACCACTTTTGAATGGAGTTGACCACTTTTGATTCTAAACGACACATATGCTCCGTGGTATAATTCCCCATCCAGTTCACTTGTGATAACCAAACTATATTACGTAAGACACCACCAATATTACAAAATATAACCAATATTACAAAATATAAAGCCAAATAACATAAGTTATGAATAAAATTTAAAATCCACTACATGATATTCCAAGATCTCGGCAATAATTCAAACCTACATTATTTATATGTATCTTATAAGGTTTAGGCACCGTTATCAATATGAATTCATTAGAATACGTCGGTGATTCACTTGTTTCTCTACTTCAAACAAATATTTCATACATAACTTTGGGTTGTCGCGAGGTGGCGAATAACATCTAAGACTTGAGACATCTAAGACTTGAGACATCCAAGCCAACCTCACCTGCACGTGGTGCACCCTGCTGAATAACGAACGAGGCAATGGCGAAAGCGGGGTGGTAGGGTTTTACAGCCTGACTGGGTCGCAACCACCATGTATATGGCGAAAAAGCCCGTCATAGTGATTCGCTTCTGCGGGTCGCGTTTCGGGATCAGCCTGTGCATATCCAGCTTTTCGCAGGCCGGCATGACAGCGGCGACCGGCGATGGATACTGTGTCACTCGGTGGTCGCCGTTGTTTTTGGATTGTACTGTGCTTACCATCAGGCATAGTGCAGTCATTTTGCCGTACTATTATAAAAAAAAATCCTTCCGAACAAAATTGTCTAAATGATTGTGAAAACCATCAAAATTCGTTACGTAGTTTACAAAAACTAAGGAAACATACAAGACACAATCTTTCCCTGTTATTTAAAACACGCAGCGGTACGACATCCGGCAGTTCGAGCGCTACTGCGAGGGTTGCGGTTCCCCCCCCCCGCCCTCCAGGACTGCGCGGCCGCGCGCGCGCACTACTCCGTGCGTTACATTCGCGGAGAATGCAACATGCTAGTAACCGAGCCACAGCAACGCGTCACTGCCTCAGTTAGTATTGCTATAAATATTAAAACAAGCGTATATACCGAGAATGATGAGCGTGATGCCGTTAAAGCAGGCGCCGAGGTAGGTGCCGCACCACAGCATCACTCCGAACTTCAGCGAGTCCACCAGGTCCTCCACCAGGAACAGACTGAAATCACCAAGTCACTTACGATAAAACACTTATTCAAAATTCTAATTAAATTATTAAATTTTATTAACAGCTAGCGAGCCCGACAGACGTTGTCTGATGCCCTGATTATAAAAAAAATCTTGACAAATTATATACCTAAAAACCTTCCCCATGAATCTCTTTATCCATATCACTTTATCCATCCATTATGTAACGATTAATTTTAAAGAAAGATACAGATTTTCTAAGCGGTAAAAGCTGTTTATACTATTGGTCATTATGTCATAAAGGAATTTCCATGTAATTTATCCTACTTGCAGCTTACTGTGCTTGTTTTTTTATAATAATCTTTTATTTATTGTACGTGTGCACACTTAAATTCATATACACTATGTTTAAAAAGATTGTTTAGACTAAACTATGCATAAGTCAGTCCAGATAAATAATATATTATCCATATTTTTTTCTATCTTCCATTTAATATCCTCTTTTCCTCTCACTACCTAAACAGCCTAACAGCCTGCAGGTCACTTAAATAGCATTAGGCGGGACACATGTTAAGGGAAAGTAAAGAAAAATGGAACAAGTTAGTAACTGAATGGTATCCAAGAGATAACAAAAGAAATAGAGAAACCAAACCAAAAGGTCGGAAAACGACTTTAAGAAAATAGCTGGTTCGGTATGGACCCGTTTAGCAAGAGACAATAATACGTGGAAATCTTTAGAGGAGGCCTTTGTCGAGAGACAACCTATTCTACAAAAACATCCAGTTGCCGATCATTCAAAAGCGAATCGATTAAATTAATTAAGTTTTACTTTTAGCAAGTAGTTTTACTTGTAATTTGAATATGACGGGTGAATATTAACGGTAACTATGAAATTAAACTAAATCAATTAACACGTGTTCAATTTCACGTGCTAATGAATAAAAGTTACATATATAGCTGAAAAAAAACAGCAAGTCTCCAGAGATAAAAAATAAAAATAGTGTTTTGGCGCGTTTGTTTACTCTTATTTTCCCCGTTATCGTTGTTAAAAGTAAACATATTTATATTATATTTGGGGACATGACCTAAACAATTAGTAGAATAATTTGTGAAAAACAAAGAAAATGATACTAACATACTATGTTGGCAATAAAGCAGAAATATATTATATTCTTTAGATATATTCAATGATATTTGTTTCTCTTCAAGAAGTCTAGGAAGGATTTAGATCGTTTTTAAATACTATGATAAGATTCGTCTGACTTTTATACAAAATAATTTACTGATACTTTACATGTGAATGGATATTGGGGAATGTATGACGAGGGTGCTCAAGCGGTCGATCGCGAGTTCTTTTTAAGGCGATTTTGAGAAAAAATTGTCGATATACAACTATTCACAGATTTACTTTTAGTAGATAGGTAACGAAAACAAAATGTAATAATAAATAAACAACTAA
Organism: Antheraea pernyi; assembly: GCA_015888305.1. Taxonomy (NCBI): domain Eukaryota; kingdom Metazoa; phylum Arthropoda; class Insecta; order Lepidoptera; family Saturniidae; genus Antheraea; species Antheraea pernyi. Next base: position 151,457 of record MU158976.1, read on the forward strand.
AATTTATTTGATCCACAATTAGGACTGAATAACCCCCTCATATGTTTCTTTTATCGTTTTTAGCGGAAGTTACCTATACAGCTAGGTCCCATCTCGAGGACGATCCTGCATTACACATAGTTGCAGGCTTTCAGAGGCGATGGATCGTAATCTAAGAATATAAAGGCGGTTCGGCAGCGGCAGTAGGGTGTACAGGGTGTACAGGTGTACAGGGTGAGGAGGTGAGGAGGTGAGGAGGCGGCGAGTACCTGCGCAGTTCGTGCAGCAGCGCGTTGAGGTGCGCGGTGGCGGCCGCCGCGACGGACTGCGCGCGCTCTGCCGACACGCTGATGTCCTTCTCCAGCAGCCATCTGACACGTTACAAACAGACTGCTCGTTTATACATATACATACACATACCATCGATTTCACTAATCTTTTATTAACCATGAATCTGCTATAATCATAACGTTTTTTTTATTTATTAAGGGGAACTAACAATTGTACTTAAAAATATAAGCAATATTACATAAAAAACATATAGTTCTTAGAGAACAATCCGCCCACGGATTGATTATATAATTTTAAAATTTTTGAAACCGAAATATTGAGAATATTGCTTTTAATCCAAACAAATCAAAAACTATATTAGTCGCTTATAATCGTAACGTCACAATTTAGTAAATGAAAACGAAATACACTGAAACATATGCCACTGATTGAATATTTTGTTTTCATAATAGACCGATTTGTAGATTTCAATAATTATTTCAAAATGCTATTTTTGCTATAGACACTCGTCGTGTTTAGTTTAACGGTAAATATGATCAATCGCATTAATTCTGTACAGTGCGTTCCTTAGGTCATTATAATTATAGCAATATTTACCTATCGCGCAAAATAAAAATAACTGATAGCATGCTCGGACTTCGATCAGAACGCGGTAAATTCAGTTGGAAGAAAATGTTTCTAACAACACGGGGCATAACAGTAAAACGTGTGGAGATCATCCAGCTATTACCCTTCAGATACAAGCAAGTCTGTAAAGACCAAGTTCTCATGATACAATGTCTATGTTCAAGGGTTATTCACTCGCTGCACACTGCACAGTTCCATTGATTGTATTAAAACTTAACTACAATAAAAATATAATTATGTACGTTCATAGGCTTCCTCAACCATTCTAAAGTCGAATAATAAATCTTAAAAATCACTTACTTAAAAGATGTATTTGAAAAAAGTAATATGACACGTGTAACACACACGCTGTTCTAAATAATATCACGACCAAGGGAAATATATTAAAAACAATACAAACACGCTCTTCAAGTATCAAATTATCACGTGAGACAGCACATCAATCAAATATCAATTTTCCATTTCGAATGTGAAACTACAGCCGAACCGGAACGTGTCACGTAACTGCGAGTTTTCTATCTAGCAAACAGGCATGCAGTTCACCTGACGTTAAATAGTCGCTGCAGCCTATGGCTATGTACAATCAATCATTCTTTTTACTTTTCATTTCTTATTCATTTAAATGCACATTGGATTTAGAATTCCGAAAAATTCGCTGGTCGGTACATGCCAGGATTCGAACCTGCGGACATCGGATTGGCATTCCATCTGTCAAAAACACTAGACCACCACGACTTATTGTCGTAAATAATAAATTAAATGAAAGCAGAAAAAAGGTCTGCATAAAAAAAGAGAATGTGGCGAACTAACTTGAAGGGATGACCATCGTTGGTCTTCTGGACAGCTTGCAGCACGTTCTTATAAATGCGGAATGCGACGGCGGCGGAGAGCGCCAGCAGCGACGCGTACGCGAGCACCGACACCACCGAGCAGCACGCGAGCGCCACCAGCAGCGCCAGCCCCGCGCCCAGCGCCGCGCCAGACCTCGCCGCCGACCGCCAGTATATCAGCGATTCCACTGGCAGGCATCACAACATCTACATTACACTATTGTACACGTCATGTACTCGTAGTCGTTCGAAAAAAAGTACTAATTCCCACAAAAATACCTTGTATACAGTACCCTATAAATATTATAAAAACGAAAGTTTGGAACAATATATGTTTTCTATTCTTTTATAATATTTTTTTATAAAACTGTTCAAGATCGTTTACTTCAACAATTCCTAAAGTGTTATTACAATTAATTAAAATAATAAGGATAAATTCAAGTAAAGTTGAATAATACTCGCATAATTATCTCAACATAAGCACCGTAAACCGTTAGATTTACACGACGATAATATATGATATCATCATTTATAATTATCCTAACGTCGGCGAAGTCGCGGGCTAATGCTTGTTCACTATATTTTACTACTTTATTAATATGACATCCCATTTTATACTAAAGATATTTACTCTCATCTTTACAAAAATATGATATAGAAAGAAAAATTAGTTTTGATGTTTGTGGGAATATCCGAAGATATTCAACCGGTTTTGAAATTCCTTCGTTCCGTTCTCATTCTTACAAGTACGTTTTGTGTATAAACTTACACCAACTATTTATAGAAAACTTGTCTTCACTTGATGACTTACAAAAAAATACTAAATTTAGCTTACAACAACCTACTTTATTAATTACGCTTATAAATATAATAATAATGGATTATTGTTTAGATTTCAATTAGAAAAATAGTATTTGTATCAAATTTGTACCAAAAAGTTATATACGTCGCGAACATACGTATGTATTTATAAGTTTGAATAATATAATGTAAGACACACCACACGCATCAGACGAACCATTTGTATGGGTCGTAACTTGTGGGATTTCAGGATCAGGGTGTGGCTGACTGCGCGCAATCAAAACCTCGTTATTATAACGCTTAACTAAAATAATTTGTTTTTAAATAAACATACCAATGAGAATTTCATTTCATTGAATATAAATTTAACATTAGTAAAAATGAATAAAGAGTGTTCACACACGAATATACTATATCGATGTAACTCATATACATATGCAGGAGCTGACCACTGCCAGCTTAGACAGTTCAGATAGGGCGACATCAGTGAAATTAATTCAACTTGGATCCGTTTTAAGGTGGAAAGGATTATTACGGAGCTGAAGACACGGTGCAGCGCAGAGCAATGCGACCCGCGCTCACAACACCACAATACCGTTACCGTTACACGGGATGTTACATCACTAATTTATATGCAGAACCCATTCCTCAATACACTGCTTAACAAACTGTTCAACTGTCCACTACACCATCTTCTATAATTTTATATGCAGCTATCTATGAATATCCTATAGCCAAAATTACACCAACAAATAATATTAATGTTACGAAAATACCTATGGCTGGAACGTAAATTGCTTTATATAATTTAAATATTCACTCGAAGATATTACATGAGCGTTAAACTGATCAAACCGATCCGTGGAACCCTGACAAACAGGAATGTCCCGTAAACCTTACAAGAGTTTATGCGAACCGACACGACGACACACATCATTCTAAACATATGTTCGAACGCGATAAGACCTCTTCGTTTGTATAATCACAAATCATCACTGAAAACCACCACGTATCACACAGAAACACAACAAAACATCGATGTAGGAGGTGTCTCGTCAGAGAAATGAGTTATTTTTGAGTATGGTAAGTGTGTGGAGTGTACCTGGTCCACGGGGAGGTAGGTTCTCGTACTGAGCGGCGTGTCGCGGCGACTGCCTAGAGCGGGCCATGGTTCCGGAGTGAGCGAGCGGCGAGCGCACGGGCTCCGCGCGGTGCCACGCGGCCGCGAACATGCCTTTCTACGCGCACACGTCACCAGACCTGTGCAGCCACGCTGCCTGCCTACACTCTTTACAACTACCGACACGATATACCGCGCATCGGAACGATTCTGCCTCCGATATATTTTCCAAAACATCTCTTCTTACCATCATTTTTATCATTTCTATGTGCTCTAATATACTCTAAGAAATGTTTGTGAATATGCTAAGATACGACTGGAATGACATATTCTTCGTGTACCTTAAACGAATAAAGATTATATTTACCAACTTTTCGACATTGTTTCTTTACACTATGGCAGTGCAGTGAAACAAAAACTACAGCTAAATGAAGCTTGAACAGCATACAAATAAGTAATGTTTCTGAGGAAATTTCATATCACGAGTATAAATGCAGATTTTTTTATGAAGAAGAACATTGTCTGCTTTGTTGGTGTGTGTGATGACTGCAGACGAAACTCCAACCGAAATGGTGACTAACTCAGGGGCACTATAAAGGAACGGATCTCGGCTCTAGTAATTGTTGTACAAGAAGTATAAAATCTAATAATAATATAGTTTGCAATAGATAGCCTATGATTGTATCGGCAGTTGTAAAGTACTCGTCGTAGTCTGCTCGTCATTTGATAGCGAACAATGTCGTGTATGTGAGTGTTGCGAGTCGCGAGGTTATCATTGTGAGGAAAGTCAATCGGGTCGGGACGCAGCGCGGTATGACTGCTCACCTTGCCTTGTGCTAAGCGCGATAAGAGGGTGCAAGGGCAACGACCCCGAGCGACCCCGTTCACTAACTGCATTATAAACTAAACATAATTTACATTTTAAGAAACAATAAAACAACATTACTATTTGCACATAAATCAATATCGACGTTTAATGAATTTAAGATTGAACCTCCCAACTATAGTAATATTATAAAACCACAAGATACTGTTTGTATGAATAAGTTATTCTCTAAAAATACTGGTCAGATTTGAAAAACTCTTTTTGCATATTTTAAGCTATTTGTTGAGCAAGATTAGGGCTTTATAAAATCACGCACGACCCTTATAGGAAAGTGTAGTTCATATAATAAAAATAAAGTTATTATGCGGGCGGACTGTGCGTTGTGCCGGGAAAAAAAGACGAATTGGCCGCCCAAATACTATTAATGTAAATAATGACTAACCAATAACTAAATGTCTTAAATGTTTGATTTTCTTTTTGTTTTCAGCAAAATTGTTTTCAACGCCATCTTCACTCTCATTCTTCATAAATTATTATCTTAAATAAATATATAAAAATCCAGTGTCATGATGTTTGTTCATGATAAACTCCGAAACTACTCAACCTATCTTCATAAAAGTTGGCATTATATCATTTGGTCCAACTTATATTTCAATTACTGGCCTCAATATTTTATAATTACAAATTAAATTATTGTCAATGTTGATTACTCTTACTAATTGTTAATTTCATCGGTCTCGAACAGATTGCGCTTAAAGTTAATTTGTTGACAGAAAACTGTAGGACCGAGTGTTATTGATTTCTTGTAGAGGGCGCCACGTTTTAATTTTGAATTTATTTTTCAACTTACTACAACAGGTAGTAACTGCGCCACAGCAACTGGTAGCCGGCTCGGTCAACTAGTATTTTATGTGAATCCTGAGGAGGAATTGATCCTATGACTTTTCTATATCATCCAATTGTGAAATCAATCATCAAACGTTACTTAATTTGTCGACACCAAAGTGACGATTGTTATACATATATACTGATGTAATATTACTATGAATTATATTAGATTTTTATATGTATGTATATGTTGTAATTATATAAGATTATTGAAGATATTATTATGTGAAATTTATTATTTTCGCTCATTTCATAATAAAATCTAAGACTTCGTCCAGATACGAATAAACGGTATAATTATATGAATGTTAAAATTCTCTTTCACCGTTTATTCTCTTTTATGGAATGTAAATACTGTGGATCACATCGGAGATACATCTTTATACAAGGATGTTAAGTCTTATACAGACAGCTATATCTTTATACAGCAGTATTTGAATTTCTGTATAATTGAAATAGCGCATAGTGTTCGCTGCATCTTATTTGTGAGTACTTGATTTAGTTTAATCGCGGATATAGCTGCAGAAACGGATATCAAATTATTATTATAAAATTTACTAAGAGTTTTATAGACCTCGAACAGGATTCATCATCGAGTTGAGGTTGTCATTAGTATGGACAAGTCTATAGGTAAGGCCGTAACTGTGTTTCAAAACACGGGTAATAAAGTAATCAGTAAGAAAACAAAACATTAGATAATTATCCAGTAAATATGAAAACTATGTATACTAGTATGAAAACCTGCAGTACATAACAGGTACCTACTTCCAATTTCTAGACTGTTCTCACTAATCTACCTCAAATGTCTAAACCGCAGGGTCAGCGACACAAATTACCCTGAACCCATCACGGATGTACAGTTATTATATTAGTTGTAGTATTATTATCATAGAAAGCAAAATATCTTCCCATTTCCACATTGCTCAAATATAGTTTCTTACTATTATTACATACTATGATAACGCAAGGGGTTTGAATATATTTTATAGAAATATAAGCAACACTTACAGTTATCTCAATAATATTTAGATGACATAAGAAATGATATTTGCATGTATCTTTTATAATACACTTGTTTTATTTGTAGTAACTGTCACAATTTATTTGTGTTTGTTTCCTATAATTTTGTAAAATGTTGTGGCCAGCAGGGGGATAAATTTAATTTGTGTTCTGTTGTTGAGACAGAAGAAATAAATAAAATAAATATAGTTATGTTTTCATTTTAAAATTTAATATACATTTAATGTTTGAATTAATATAGTTCTACTAAAATAGTGGAACAAGTATTTGGTCACAAGGACGCGACGCGACGGCCGCGTCACACCTCAGCAATGTATAATCTCAATCAATAAGTACCGACTCTTCCTGAGTATAATACGAGAGCCATCTAAGCTGGTTTCAAGCTAAGTTTTCGATAATCGTGTGGTTGTTTATGCAGAGAACTAGCTTGTTTAAACCGTGAGAGTAAATTGTTTATGATCGAGAGTATTCAGGCGATAAACAATATAAGCCAAACTGCGTTAACATACTAAATAAACTGCATTTTATAATATAAATCCTTCACATAACCTACAACAAATTGGTTATAATGATGTCTTAAAAGGATACTAGGCTATGTTACAATTAGGTAAGTATTATTCACGTTACATAGTTAATATGAAATTTACACATGAGTACAACTGTAGGCTTATAGTAGTTTACAGATTAGTATATATTATTGTATATGCAAGTATATGAAGGCTATATTATGTTGTCAAACCCGCGCCCACGTGTCCCTGCGACTCTGCTGCCAAGATAATTACGTCATCGACATGTTCGTACTCAGAAAACAATTCGCTTTTTTACGTTCCTTTGTTAAGCACATACCGATTAATAAGTTATGTCTCATTATACAAAGTGAACTATCGGCCTTGATGGAATATATGGTATGCTTGTCACAACACATCACACCGTATTATATCATACTAATTGTTAATCTATACAAGCGAGGAACTACTCGTGTCATCTATACATAGTATAGTAAGAATGTACATCTAACGTTACTGTACATTTTAAATTTGTTGCAGGTGTCTAGAAACTAGTAATAAAATACATGTCAATCATTTTTAGAAATGTATATCTGTTTGTTTGAGCACGTATCACTCCAAAAAGACTTGCGTTGACAATAAAACCTCAACAAGACAATCATAGAGCATATCCTCGAATAACATTTAGTCTATGATTCATTAAAATCTTCTTTTTTCATTAAAATAATTATTTGAGAAACAGGAGGCAGAGTGTTCGTGATTTTACAATTTGTATTTACTTATAATTAACGTTTGCTCTGTGTATACATTTTTATTACTATCTTTGTCATTGTTATATATTTGTACGTATGTATGTAAGTAATTATGCATGTATGTCTACGTGTGTATGTATATTTATATTATATTCGTATTTATTTTATTAATACATATATGTATGTATACATATTTATTTATCCATTGTTCTTTCGTTTTTTCTATATGCATTTTATATGTACTCCCTACAAAAGTTCTTGATTGAAGTTTTTGATTAGCAGGAAGAAAGTGCCTCATGGCATTAAGCTCGCAAAGTAAAATTACAGCACGATAATAATAGATTTACCCAATTTGAAACTATGAAACATGAGTTATAAAAGAAAGGTGAAAGGTGTACGTACAGAGGGGCATCTCACCTAAGTCTGCTAAAATATAATTTCGCCATGTATGTTTATCTAACATTAGATTATCAGAAAAACGCACTACTTTTTTTTTTCGAACTGACTACGCTATTGGCCTTGTAAGGTCTTCACAGCTTCACCGGACTACTACGCACAACTTCTTTTGTTGTATGTTGCATTATTTAAAAAAGGAAATAATATGAAGTAAAATTGAAAGCGTTTTATTATTTCGTAGTATATTGTGCGGTAGAGATGTCGGTGCGATTGCTATATCGTTATTGGATGAGTGTCGAAAGTAACAGAAAGCGCGTTACGTCTAGATGAGACCGAAAGTGGTTTGTTTGAAGCGTCTCCGAGTCACGAGTACGGGTAATGCACAAATTAGTTTCGGTGCGGTTGCGCCTACAACTAGGTCGCATCGCGCCGCTACCTAGCTCACGCCGAAATAACAAAACCGGTCTAATTCCATTCCAATTCGGTTCAAAATCTAATATTCTTTTTATTTAGGTCCTAGAAAGGTACTTATGAAAGTCGTATTACATAAATTCTACTGTCAATTTGAAAAATCACTTTTTATGTATTTTACAAACTTTAAAATTTAATCACAACCAGATGGTTAATTACGATGTGGTCCAAAATGGTAAACACGTTGAGCCTAGAGGCGGTCTGCCTCTCACATGCAACTGCCCGAATACAGATTTACGACAGATGGTTAACTTCAAATAACGAAAACCTTTTTTTAATGAAGTCCTCACAAGGATATTATGAACGTCAAATTTACCACCGATTCGGTAAAACAATATTTATCGAGAAGAACCGGTAAGAAACTCGATGTGGTTTATCTTTTCATGATAGTTACATATTTTTTCAAACATAGATAGCTACATTCATTTTTGTTGGATGTACAGAGATTGGCATCATTTTCAGACGTCACCGTCGTTCACCTATTGATCCACCTTATAATAGCCTTTAGACATTAAACTCGCTTGTTATGGTGCTTGAACCCACTATCCGGGACACGGGCTTAGTAAAAACCTTATCAACAACGCTAACCATTTTATAACCTTTCATGGTTTCAAAGAGTTCTTCTGAGAAGAATTTATTACTTTATTATAAACAAGTAGCTGATACCCGCGACTTCATCTACGTCGTTTATTATCTCAATTATTTCGTTATATCTCAAAGGGATTAGGCAGCGTTTTCAACGAAAGCTGCGAGGCGGTTTGACATTTGCGGACAATTCCAAAAATTAACGATATATTTCAAGCAATAAAAAAAATGATAAATTATATACCTATTAATGAAAAACCGCATGAAAGTCCATTCAATAGTTTTTGAGTTTCTTGCGAACAAACAGACAGACAGACGCGACTGTGGACTTTGTTTTGCAATATGTAGTGATTAGACACGATTTCCCAATATGACATTTCGTATGTGTGTATCCTTTTAATTAATATTATATCATTGAGAAGGGAGCCCGTGTGTCGCGGTCGTAGCGCCGCGCCTTGTCTCAAGATTAAACTTAATCTTATCTTAGTTATGATCACTTAAGAATGTTCATGTGACATGTAAGCACAGTATCTCTGGTCTATCATAAGCCGGTTTCCTTTCTACACATTGTTATTTTCGTATTTTAGCATTTTTATCTTGTTCTCTCCACAGCCCGTGGGAAAGCGTAGGTTTACTCGCCACAACTACACAGGACTTAGTGGTTTCAAACGAAACGAAAAGCGTGTTCTCCCACTAGATTGTTGACATTTCTATACAACGTCTAACAATTGTTCTTTATAATCTCAGAATTCATATAATTCACATAAACTTGTTAACGCTCTTACGGGAAACCCCACCTATAAAATTATCATTTTTACACAATATTATATTAGAGTGATATTATAATAAGGACATGATAATTATTAATAGTAGCGAATGACTGAGTAATATTATCGATGTTCTCAGGCTACACGTGAAAACAATTGTTATAATATTGCAAGTACAAATTGTAATGTTATCAAAACATATGATAAGCGCTGGACATTGACTCCAAATACATATACTTAAATGTTAGGTGATAACACTTTAAATATATTTTAATAGAGTCCTTCAGGAATTGACGACTATTACAATGCGCTTTAAAAAGTGCGTGCGTACAAAGTACACATGTCAGAAGTGAAGCTTCTTTGGCGAACTAATTTATAAGTCTTGTTTATATTTATACAAATCTAAAACTTTAAATTTCCGAGACTTGAAAAATAGATGAAAAATCTGCGTTTACTGCAAATGACGTCACTTCCGTTGCATTCCTGAGTTTACTGCAAATGACGTCACTTCCGTTGCATACCTGCGTGACGTTAGATCTGTAAAAATTTTACCCTCATGCTCCTAAATAAGTTTCACTTAAAAAAGAGTCCAGTTGCACATTATTTAAAAACTATAACTACTGGAGGTGCTATTCATATAACGGCGCCGATGATAAACCCGACTACATCACCGACCGAATCACAACGACTATGTACCTGTATATTTTCCAAGTTCCATGGTACTACTGATTGATTGCAGGTATAGCATTAATTTAAATTTGAGAAAATAACAATACCGTTACAAAGAAGTTACAAAAATAATTAAATATGTAGTAGTATTTATAATTACAACGAGAGATGACAAAGTAAATGAGAATGTCGTATTAAATAAATTTATACAAATAAATAATATTAAAGTGGCTGTCTGTGAACCTGGCATTTTTAAAAATGTTGTCTGTCGGTTTATTTGATAATGTTAGGATTTTTCAAAGAGTAATCGACGCTTACCTTTTTAGCAACAGATACACAGAACTGCATATTAGTTAATGAGATATTTACTGAAAGAGTAATAAACAATAAATATTATAAGGTAGTATTCTATACGTCCTAACAACGACTATAGCTACATTTGTAATATTATATCGTATATTTTTATTTTCTTCTAATTTTGTTAGGAATCAATAAAAACAATTTGTGTTAAAGTTATTAATCAAAATAATATTATAGAAATATTTAAATACTTGTTTTATTTAGTTTGTAATTATTATCTATAACATATGTATATGCGACTATTTTACTTACTACGTGTTCTTACTTACTCTTACTTCGGGACATGTATACGATGTACACAGGAATATTACTTTACGTTTAAACGGCTACACACAAAGAGATTTTATAAAATATTTACTCTGTATTTAATTATAGTAATGTGAAGTGTGTAGTGCTGATAGGAGGGACTGTACGCACAGACAAACAAAGTGACATCATTATACTTAAATAGCATCGTTAGTGATAAGTTTGTTTGTTTAAGATAGCTTAATACACAAGTAAGCAACTTTCACTTCTTGATTATAATATATGTACTTCCATACATCATCAATCGTACCCTCGTACCATAGTTACATTCCCAAAAAAAAGACATGATTAACCCTGCTACAGAATGCTAATGCTTAGCGAAAAACAGAACTATCAATCAAATAGAGCTTCTAGCAATATGATTAATTACAAAATAAGATCTGATCAATATAAATTGAGCAAACGGAACGATCTGTGAGTTAACTAGTCTGTGATTACTCATTGATTATTTGGTCGAATGTATGAATCAATGTTGGAGCAACGCGTTTCTGGTTTACACAGAAAATTTGTGTTTTTAATTAAGTAATATTATACTCACATGGGCTTATTTTTAAGATAACTTAATGATGTAGCCGAGATTTTGCAAAATAACGTTTAGGGTGTAAATTATAATAGAAGTGACCATCAGTACTATCCATTGTAAACAAAACGTAAAGAGAGATCGCCAGCGGGAAGTGTTACATATTTCATCGATTTTGATCTTCAGTCGGCATTGTATTATAAAATGTTTTACAAATAAGAAAGTAATGTATACTGCAACTACTAATATTGCGCTATAAACATATTGTGCCTTCAATAGAGATATATCATAGAAATCAATAAATTCCATCACAATCGAAGAGCTACACGTTGCGTCACAACAGAACGGAGTCAGTAAGGACTGTGCCAAAAACTGTAATTCTGATAAATATTCTCTCAAACGCGAGTGACCTGTGAAGTAGTATCAAGGTAAAATCAATTGAACGCTCATTAGGAGAATTAAAGACGTTACCTATCAACGTGTACCGAAATGGCTTCGTCCTAATGAAACCGCCATTGTAAGCATCTAGAACCGTACGTAATATCTCTAGACTAAATGACAATATTTCTAATTACAGGATAAATTATTTCCCATATATTCTCAACGAATATGTAGACTATACGGCTTAAAACCGTAGCTCGCGTTCCGCATCAGAAGCACTCCATCACGCCCTTTGAGCATTTCTATACGTGACTAAGATATTGGCCGACCTTGAAAACCTTACATCATAGTTGATACAAAGCGAATGAATCATTAGGAAATGTACCTACTATGTTGTTATTTAGCCTCAATTCATAGTTCTGTAAAAAATAAGTTAAGGTTACGAAGGGACTGACATGTTCTTGGGATCTAATTCATTCATATCATGAAAATATAAGAGAAAATGGACGATGTTTAATCGGAAATATTACATCTAGAGTAGTTACTTGAGAATGGTGAGGCAATGCAAAGTGACACATTCCATCTCTTTATTACATATTGCATGTAAGCAAAGCTATAGCAAAACGGGCCAATATTGGATTCATAATATCAAATTCAGATTATGTACGTTTCAAAGCTATGACAGCATTACCTCTGTATGCGTAATGCGAGAATCTTCCTATATGTGAATCTATAGATAAGGCACATACTACGAGTAGTACGCGATCAAATATGGTCTCGGCTTAACGAGTGTTTTCTTTACCAATCGCCATAAATGCCTGCATGAAAAATTAGACCGTTTTTGAAATACTTTATTATAGTCCGGTGAAGCTGTTAAGGCCTTGCTAGGCTAATAGCGTAGTCAGTTCGAGAGAAAGAAACCGATCAAATATGCCATATCTGAACATTTCTGCAATCGTTTTGCGCTTGGGATATAAATACAGTGCACGATACGATAGAACGGATAGGATATGCCGGTAATTTCCATTAGTTTAATGAAGCAATGCTCGAAAGTAACTACATTTTTCCATACCGAAAATGTGGTAGTTCACTTGTAGCAGTGAGCTGGGATAATGTATATTAAAATCCTACAAATATTTGGTTAAGCAAAATGGTTATTTTGTAGTTTATATGAAGAGACACATATTGGGAGGTATTTTTTGACACTGCTCGGGTCGCTAACTGCTAGCACATCGAAAGTTCATCATGGCGCAAGTCAGAATGCTTCTGGAGATAAAGTCATGGACAAACCACACGATCAACACGTAAAAATATCGATATAGTTGTCCGTGCCATCCAGCCATCAACTATTTTTATATCGGAAAAATGACTACATAACATCGGATGGAAAGTGCGATACAGTCGAAAAACAACAGCGACTGTCGATGTTAAGTACAACGGCAGTCATCACTATCATGTCGCCTGCAAAAGTGCCTCTTCACGCCTCGTTTGAAGGACTCGATGTCGTAAGTGAGTCGTGAGTAGTACGTGAACTCTGTAACGTGTACAATTACTTGGATACGTCTTGGCCTTCGATATTGGCTCATATTACTAATCGCGACAGGAAACGTGGACCGAGAGCCCACCGACATTGCGACCCATTCGCGAACTAAACTTCAACATCAGAACGATTAAATTGCTCCTAACACACAGTATAGACAATACTTATAGGTGTTATCTACAATATATAGGCTTCACTCATCATTAATAATCCTGTTAGAGGTGAACCAGGATGGGTATTTATGTTTTATACTACAGCTGTCGTAAGCAGATGCGTTATTCCGGCGTTAACTCCACCAACCACCATGTATATGGCGAAAAACCCGTCATAGTGGTTCGCTTCTGCGGGTCGCGTTTCGGGATCAGCCTGTACATACAGCGACGACCGACGATGGATAGTGTGTCACTCGGTGGTCGCCATTGTTTTTAGATTGTACTATGCTTACCATCAGGCACAGTGCAGTCATATTGCCGGCCTACTATTAAAAAAAACTAGACGCGTCTAACACCGACACTGTGACAGACTTGTTATTGGACTTTACTTGATAAAGACACAATCTCCGCGACCTGCTACAAAACCTTTTTGTACCTGTAGTTATTTCAATAACAATGATTTTCTCTGTTAATGCAGACAATAATTGTAATATAAGAAATGCTGTAGACGCGATATAAATTAGCGATGTAACTAAAAATACTTACTCGTCGCTCTATATCCACTACGGGTGACTCGTCCAAATAAATAACCCACAAGACAAATGGAATAAATCAAACGGTAGTACTAGTATCGCTAGAAATGAACCTATCTGATCTTGGCAGCACTCAGCGGCGCGATTTTGTGTCGGTAGAGCATTCGGCTCCTATATTCTAGTAGTATTTACAGTAGTACGCATGCGCTCTAACAACAGATATAATTGACTCTCAGACACCTGTAGTAAAATAAAGTATATAGATGTATGTATGGTATAGACTAATCGGTGTCCGTGGCTGCGTTCGCTGTTATAACGTATTTATTATTCAATAACAAGTTTTAAAGATTTGGATATAAAGCCCTTTGTATCTTACCGATCGCAAAACAAACATTTTTTCTTTATTATAAAGGAAAAAATATTTATCAATTATTATGCAAATCGAATGGAATTTCATATTGGACAACCTTTTTGGTTTAAATTAAGTATATGTTATATTTAAACGATAGCAACTGTTAGTTATTAAGAATACCCACGGATATTCCCACAGAGTAGAGAGTAAAACCGGACGACAGGGTTAGTGACAACAAGGTAATCAGTGATCTAAATAAAGCCGAGAGGAGCGGTGACGCCGCACAATTACCCAGTTACGCATTGCAGATATATTCGCACCTTTTGACCCACGGTTATAAATAAACAAATGCATCGTGTTTTTACAAATGTACCGCCACCACCACCACCACCGCTGCACGCTATCTTCCTCAAAGACTTAGTTCATTATCTTTCTTTTTATTTAAGTTCAACTAGGAATGTGTCAAATTTAGTAGTTATGTCGAGGAGGAAGTGCGGTATAGCGGCTATGCGAGCGCGACCGGCGAGCGCGATCCGTCGCGTGCTCGACCGCAGCGGGATCGATCGTGTAGGGCGGCGCGGCGGCCACCGCTCGCCGTACACACTCACCTTTAGGGTGCAGCCGCTGCGGGTCGAACCAGGCATCTGGAAGAGAAGGCGGCGCGTTAGCGGGTTAGTCGCGACAGAGTGAGAGAAAGCGAGCGAAGCGACAGCCGGTCGACCACTTACGCGGGTCGAGGACGCTGCACAGCGAGGGCCCGGACTCCGCCATACTGACACTTTACGTAACGAGCGACACTGTGATCTAATGATATAGCGCCGCACGGAACGCGCACTGCGCCGGACTCTCGCGTCGATACTGATCGCCCCCCGCCCCGGCCGCCAGCCGTGAGCCGCGACGTCGCGGCGCGCCGCCGGGCCCGCGCATGCGCACCGTGCCTCCACCACTCGCCACCACCCGGTACTCGGGAAACCCACCACCAGTAACCATGATTAAATTTTACGATTGCGATTTCATTGTTCGAACACAGTACCACAAATACAGAATTCCAAACCTCAATTCTATCAATTTAATGGATTAATTATTTATATGTAGATATTTTATCAACAATTATTTATTTTTCGTGTCCGATCCAATCAAATCGCCATTGTCTTCTTGACAATTTATAAGGTTAGTAGTTGTTAGTACGTGCAAGTGCTCATAAGAGTACTGTAGTGACGTGTGAGTGTCGCAGGTCGACGACCAGCCGACGTAACGCTCTATGTTATCTATACTTCTATACTAATATTATAAAGAGGTAAAGTTTGTGACGTTGTAAGGGGTAATCTAAGGAACTACTGGTCCGATTTGGAAAATTCTTTCAGTGTTATATAGCTTATTTATCGAGGAAGGTTATAGGCTATATATTGTTACGCGAAGACCAATAGGAGCGGAGCACCAATGAAGAATGTTTCAAAATCGAGAAGTTTTTCCTCTTGAGAGTTTCCGCTCCGTGTTAGCGTTAGCCCAAAGTAACTATTCGAAGCAAAGTCGCGGGCGAGGCTAGTATATAATAAATACGATTACATCCAGTTTAAAATTAATTTTATACAAATAAAAACAAGTAACGTACAATTTATATAAAAACACATATACCCAAAGCAAACCGTTAAAATATTATTTCATCTGAAAAGCTGTAGTTTCTACTAATGATAAAAACACGTATTATATGAGAGAAAATTAGGAAGTAATATGTGGCATACGTAAAGTACGTGCACTCGCTCTAAAAAGGATTATGGAATATAGATATTTAGTGAGTATGAAAACCAATAAATAAGAAACTGCAGCGATATGACAAACGCGAAGCGCAATACAGCGCGACACAGCGGCGCGGCGGCAACATACGCTCGCAACCGCTACGCGTTTCTTGTCTATTTACTCTTTCTTATCCTCCTTATATGGATATTGAAATATAATGGATCCCTATCTCTCCCTGCTTAAGAGCTCATAACGAATGTTGAGCAGGTATTTTAGGCCTATAGTAATTATGGATTGCCGCTGGTCTGTTTATGATCAGAACAATATTTTAGCTATGAGCTTAAAAGTTCTAGTATTATGCTTAATGTTACACTCATATTAAAGCGCAATTTTCTTTAGATCTGGCCAATATGGATGGTTTGCCAATTAATTAAAAATAAATTTTTCTTGCTTTTTGTGTGATATTCTTAAATACATTCATTAATATACCATTTAAATTATGCCAACACGATTATATACCTAAATATAGAGCAAATGCTACAATCTCGTGTATAGTTCCATAGAACAAAAATTATATAAAAATCGGCGAAATCGAATATATTTACACTAGTACGGCGATAGATATGTTCGTAATGTATTTCTACCGGCAGTAAATTTTTTTTCGAATATATAGTATGGTTTAGGTGTTTATATAAACGAGACGTGTGAAGAAGACTAACAGGAACATGAAGATTTTCTTATATAAAATAAAATATTTTAAATAATAATAAGTATATTGTGTGAACCCCGCTTCTCGAACAAAACTTTTCTAATAATCACTTTATAAGATGTAAGATAACTTTTCATGTCCCTTTTTGTCGCATCAATTTTTTTTAGATATTTCTTTGTTTCAACGATATTGAACACTATAATAAATTCCTTAAGTTGATATATTTTCTAATAATTTATTATATTACTAGCGGGCCGGGCAGACGTTTTCCTGCCTTGATAATAAAAAAATCTAAAATTTAACCGCAGCGCCACCTACCGGGCCTAATTATGAATCTAAACCATTCTCGGATCCATTGGAACAAGCAGACAAAATTTCATCAAAATCGGGCTCGCCGCTTAGTAGGAGTTCGGTGACATACACACGTACAGAAGAAAGATATATAAGATCAAAAAAGTGACTGATGTGCTGTATAAAGACTGGGATGTAAATTATACACGACGTGTTTTAATTTTAGTTTTTATTTTCTATTTCAGATGCCATTTTCGCACTTCGGCAACTATGCGAAAAATACAGACGTATACATAAGAACTTGCATATGGTGTTTGTTGATCTGGAGAAGGCATATGATCGAGTAGCTCGAGATGTTTCGTGGTGGGCCTTAAAAAGAAATGAGTGCCTGGGAAGTACATACAAGTTATTCGTGGTATGTACGGTCAAGCCAAAACACACGTTAGGTCCGAAGCTGGAGTTACCGATAATTCCAATGTGGCTGTAGGTTTACACCAAGGTTAAGCCCTTATTTATTTCTTCTTGTTATGGATGCATTAATATCAGCTATACAGGAGGATACACCTTAGTGTATGCTGTTTGCTGATGATATTGTTCTTATCGGAGAAGATGCTGCCGAGGTCCAGAGCAGGCTAACTCACTCGCACGGACTAAAACCCCACGGTGCACGTCTGCCGCTATAGTTGGGGCGGCACGAGGTCTCTATAGACTTCATCGTGCTGCCCCAGCGGTTGGCCCAGCAGCGAAAGTGCCGCCGCTGGACCCCGTCTTGTTAGGAGACAGCCGGGTACACACCGGCCGTCTCCTCCGTCCGCCGGACCTGTGCAATGGGAAGATGGGTCACCCGACCCATCCTCCCGGGTCCGGCTACCCAAAAAAAAAAACTTAACATTTGTTTTGCGACTTCGCTGGTACATCTAGTTTTTCTCCTATAGCCTGTGTATCCTTACCAGCCTGCTCCAATTTTCGGTATATCGGTTCATTGGTACAAAACAAAGGTGGCATTGATAAGGACGTGAGGAATAGGATAAATGCAGGGTGGATGAAATGACGAAATGTGTCTGAGGTAGCTTGTGACCTACGAATGCCTTTGAAACTTAAGAGGAAGGTTTATAAAACTATGATAAGACCTGTCATGCTGTATGCATCTCAGTGCTGGGCTACGAAAGAAACGGATGAGAGAAAATTACATGTGGCAGAGATGCGAATGTTAAGGTGGATGTGTGGTGTGACTAGAATGGATAACACTAAGAATGAGTATACCAGAGGAAGTTTGAAAATAGCACCAGTGACAGAGAAGTTGAGCAGTAATTAGCATGGTATGGGCATGTCATGAGGAGAGATGAAAACTATGTAACTAGAAAAGTGTTGATGATGGTGGACGGATATATGAGTAGAGGAAGACCGAAAAAGTTATGGATGGACTGTGTGAAAAATGATATGTGCGTAAAAGGTGTGAATACGGAGATGACATCTGACAGGAGAGAGTGGAAAAAGAAAACACGTTGTGCCGACCCTACTCAGGTGGGATAAGGGTAATGATGATGATGCTAAAAGAAAAAACTCACACAATGTATAAATATATGGTTATCGAATTAATGGTACGATTTCTTAAAAATAGCATATAACTGTTTTGCTTTTAAATAATGGCACTTTGGGGCCTTGCAGTTTATATAATAATAAAAATATATTTACGTATGGCTGTTTGTTACCTAAATAAATGAACAAAGCCGTTGAAAACCTAGAAATAATTAGTGAATTTATCACAACGCGCACCTAATCTTTAACATAATCACGTGACACGAACACTTTTAACACGCGAACTTAAATAACTTTTTTTTAAATACGTTTCAATCGTTCCTAATATTAAGCTAAACCATCCGGAGGTTTTTTTTCTCGAACTGACTACGCTATTGACTTAGCAAGGTCTTAACAGCTTCACCGGACTACGAACATCCGGGGTTCAACTTTTGCACATAATTATTGTCTGAAGAGCAAAGCAATCCTGTCATAAGTTTGAAATTGAATGCCCACTTGTAAATTGTTTCCTGATATTTAGTTTTATTGCTTGTTTTCAGACCGGCAGTTATTAAGCTGATACTTAAACCTACTGAATATTGAAATTATTTATTTTATTTTATGGAACATTTCATTAAAGGTCTGTTCAAGTAGGGCGGCGCGGCGGCCACCGCTCGCCGTACACACTCACCTTTAGGGTGCAGCCGCTGCGGGTCGAACCAGGCATCTGGAAGAGAAGGCGGCGCGTTAGCGGGTTAGTCGCGACAGAGTGAGAGAAAGCGAGCGAAGCGACAGCCGGTCGACCACTTACGCGGGTCGAGGACGCTGCACAGCGAGGGCCCGGACTCCGCCATACTGACACTTTACGTAACGAGCGACACTGTGATCTAATGATATAGCGCCGCACGGAACGCGCACTGCGCCGGACTCTCGCGTCGATACTGATCGCCCCCCGCCCCGGCCGCCAGCCGTGAGCCGCGACGTCGCGGCGCGCCGCCGGGCCCGCGCATGCGCACCGTGCCTCCACCACTCGCCACCACCCGGTACTCGGGAAACCCACCACCAGTAACCATGATTAAATTTTACGATTGCGATTTCATTGTTCGAACACAGTACCACAAATACAGAATTCCAAACCTCAATTCTATCAATTTAATGGATTAATTATTTATATGTAGATATTTTATCAACAATTATTTATTTTTCGTGTCCGATCCAATCAAATCGCCATTGTCTTCTTGACAATTTATAAGGTTAGTAGTTGTTAGTACGTGCAAGTGCTCATAAGAGTACTGTAGTGACGTGTGAGTGTCGCAGGTCGACGACCAGCCGACGTAACGCTCTATGTTATCTATACTTCTATACTAATATTATAAAGAGGTAAAGTTTGTGACGTTGTAAGGGGTAATCTAAGGAACTACTGGTCCGATTTGGAAAATTCTTTCAGTGTTATATAGCTTATTTATCGAGGAAGGTTATAGGCTATATATTGTTACGCGAAGACCAATAGGAGCGGAGCACCAATGAAGAATGTTTCAAAATCGAGAAGTTTTTCCTCTTGAGAGTTTCCGCTCCGTGTTAGCGTTAGCCCAAAGTAACTATTCGAAGCAAAGTCGCGGGCGAGGCTAGTATATAATAAATACGATTACATCCAGTTTAAAATTAATTTTATACAAATAAAAACAAGTAACGTACAATTTATATAAAAACACATATACCCAAAGCAAACCGTTAAAATATTATTTCATCTGAAAAGCTGTAGTTTCTACTAATGATAAAAACACGTATTATATGAGAGAAAATTAGGAAGTAATATGTGGCATACGTAAAGTACGTGCACTCGCTCTAAAAAGGATTATGGAATATAGATATTTAGTGAGTATGAAAACCAATAAATAAGAAACTGCAGCGATATGACAAACGCGAAGCGCAATACAGCGCGACACAGCGGCGCGGCGGCAACATACGCTCGCAACCGCTACGCGTTTCTTGTCTATTTACTCTTTCTTATCCTCCTTATATGGATATTGAAATATAATGGATCCCTATCTCTCCCTGCTTAAGAGCTCATAACGAATGTTGAGCAGGTATTTTAGGCCTATAGTAATTATGGATTGCCGCTGGTCTGTTTATGATCAGAACAATATTTTAGCTATGAGCTTAAAAGTTCTAGTATTATGCTTAATGTTACACTCATATTAAAGCGCAATTTTCTTTAGATCTGGCCAATATGGATGGTTTGCCAATTAATTAAAAATAAATTTTTCTTGCTTTTTGTGTGATATTCTTAAATACATTCATTAATATACCATTTAAATTATGCCAACACGATTATATACCTAAATATAGAGCAAATGCTACAATCTCGTGTATAGTTCCATAGAACAAAAATTATATAAAAATCGGCGAAATCGAATATATTTACACTAGTACGGCGATAGATATGTTCGTAATGTATTTCTACCGGCAGTAAATTTTTTTTCGAATATATAGTATGGTTTAGGTGTTTATATAAACGAGACGTGTGAAGAAGACTAACAGGAACATGAAGATTTTCTTATATAAAATAAAATATTTTAAATAATAATAAGTATATTGTGTGAACCCCGCTTCTCGAACAAAACTTTTCTAATAATCACTTTATAAGATGTAAGATAACTTTTCATGTCCCTTTTTGTCGCATCAATTTTTTTTAGATATTTCTTTGTTTCAACGATATTGAACACTATAATAAATTCCTTAAGTTGATATATTTTCTAATAATTTATTATATTACTAGCGGGCCGGGCAGACGTTTTCCTGCCTTGATAATAAAAAAATCTAAAATTTAACCGCAGCGCCACCTACCGGGCCTAATTATGAATCTAAACCATTCTCGGATCCATTGGAACAAGCAGACAAAATTTCATCAAAATCGGGCTCGCCGCTTAGTAGGAGTTCGGTGACATACACACGTACAGAAGAAAGATATATAAGATCAAAAAAGTGACTGATGTGCTGTATAAAGACTGGGATGTAAATTATACACGACGTGTTTTAATTTTAGTTTTTATTTTCTATTTCAGATGCCATTTTCGCACTTCGGCAACTATGCGAAAAATACAGACGTATACATAAGAACTTGCATATGGTGTTTGTTGATCTGGAGAAGGCATATGATCGAGTACCTCGAGATGTTTCGTGGTGGGCCTTAAAAAGAAATGAGTGCCTGGGAAGTACATACAAGTTATTCGTGGTATGTACGGTCAAGCCAAAACACACGTTAGGTCCGAAGCTGGAGTTACCGATAATTCCAATGTGGCTGTAGGTTTACACCAAGGTTAAGCCCTTATTTATTTCTTCTTGTTATGGATGCATTAATATCAGCTATACAGGAGGATACACCTTAGTGTATGCTGTTTGCTGATGATATTGTTCTTATCGGAGAAGATGCTGCCGAGGTCCAGAGCAGGCTAACTCACTCGCACGGACTAAAACCCCACGGTGCACGTCTGCCGCTATAGTTGGGGCGGCACGAGGTCTCTATAGACTTCATCGTGCTGCCCCAGCGGTTGGCCCAGCAGCGAAAGTGCCGCCGCTGGACCCCGTCTTGTTAGGAGACAGCCGGGTACACACCGGCCGTCTCCTCCGTCCGCCGGACCTGTGCAATGGGAAGATGGGTCACCCGACCCATCCTCCCGGGTCCGGCTACCCAAAAAAAAAAACTTAACATTTGTTTTGCGACTTCGCTGGTACATCTAGTTTTTCTCCTATAGCCTGTGTATCCTTACCAGCCTGCTCCAATTTTCGGTATATCGGTTCATTGGTACAAAACAAAGGTGGCATTGATAAGGACGTGAGGAATAGGATAAATGCAGGGTGGATGAAATGACGAAATGTGTCTGAGGTAGCTTGTGACCTACGAATGCCTTTGAAACTTAAGAGGAAGGTTTATAAAACTATGATAAGACCTGTCATGCTGTATGCATCTCAGTGCTGGGCTACGAAAGAAACGGATGAGAGAAAATTACATGTGGCAGAGATGCGAATGTTAAGGTGGATGTGTGGTGTGACTAGAATGGATAACACTAAGAATGAGTATACCAGAGGAAGTTTGAAAATAGCACCAGTGACAGAGAAGTTGAGCAGTAATTAGCATGGTATGGGCATGTCATGAGGAGAGATGAAAACTATGTAACTAGAAAAGTGTTGATGATGGTGGACGGATATATGAGTAGAGGAAGACCGAAAAAGTTATGGATGGACTGTGTGAAAAATGATATGTGCGTAAAAGGTGTGAATACGGAGATGACATCTGACAGGAGAGAGTGGAAAAAGAAAACACGTTGTGCCGACCCTACTCAGGTGGGATAAGGGTAATGATGATGATGCTAAAAGAAAAAACTCACACAATGTATAAATATATGGTTATCGAATTAATGGTACGATTTCTTAAAAATAGCATATAACTGTTTTGCTTTTAAATAATGGCACTTTGGGGCCTTGCAGTTTATATAATAATAAAAATATATTTACGTATGGCTGTTTGTTACCTAAATAAATGAACAAAGCCGTTGAAAACCTAGAAATAATTAGTGAATTTATCACAACGCGCACCTAATCTTTAACATAATCACGTGACACGAACACTTTTAACACGCGAACTTAAATAACTTTTTTTTAAATACGTTTCAATCGTTCCTAATATTAAGCTAAACCATCCGGAGGTTTTTTTTCTCGAACTGACTACGCTATTGACTTAGCAAGGTCTTAACAGCTTCACCGGACTACGAACATCCGGGGTTCAACTTTTGCACATAATTATTGTCTGAAGAGCAAAGCAATCCTGTCATAAGTTTGAAATTGAATGCCCACTTGTAAATTGTTTCCTGATATTTAGTTTTATTGCTTGTTTTCAGACCGGCAGTTATTAAGCTGATACTTAAACCTACTGAATATTGAAATTATTTATTTTATTTTATGGAACATTTCATTAAAGGTCTGTTCAAGTATTACGTAAGCAGAATTTTAAAGCAACATAAGAAATATCTGACCACACCCTATTTACAAATTGCCCTCTGCTCAGCAAAAATAAGCAATGTCTCTTAACTGTGGTTCGCTACTAGGGCAATGGTAGAAGGAAAACCGCGCGTCTCATATAGTAAACCTACACATGTAGGTGCCCGCACCCCTCTTGTCATCAAAAACTCTCCCCACTCCCCTTAGTGCTTACGTAATACTAGCATGGTCCCTGGGCAAATTAAAGATTAATACACTACACTAAGATAATACTTGTACTTTAACAGCTAAATAATTTAATGAACTACTTCGCAGAACACTCATGATTTTTCCAACGAACATGCATTCAAGTTCTCTGTTTCAGACTGTACGCATAAATGTAACGAGATCAAGGTTGTTGTGATTTTTGTAACTAAATTCACAGTGAACGCATTTTCAGGTAATAGTATTCTTTACACACAGATACAACTTACATCAGTAAAAATACTTTTTTGGAAAGCTCTTGGAGAATAGGAAGACATGTCTTTTACTAATCCTTAACCTCTCACCTTAATATACAGTGTAGTGGAAATTACAACCAAGTTAATATAATTGTGTAGCAGTGAAATTATTTATCACTGCTATTGAAAGTATATGCATGAAAACGTGCTACCATTTAAAATAAAAGAAATGACGCTGGCAAATCCTACCCGAGTGAGAATTTTAGTTTTTTCATTGTCGATGATACATGAGTAAGAACAAATGAAAAGCTTGTCGAGAAAGGTGAAAGAAATTTCAATGAACCCCCGACCGGGCTACTTTTTTTTAGCAACTCTGGCTATATTTCAACACAATAAAGGATTTTTACAAGGGAATCTCAGACGAAAACCTCTTTTAGCCCTTCAATCTATTATATATAATAATACCTATGTATATGTATAGATATACGTATAGATATATGTATAGGAGTAGTGATAGAAATTCCAAATTTTCATACCACAATTTAATTTTAATTTCATATAAAACGTAATACTGATGGATGAAATATTCGCTCCATAGCTAATGCAATATGTTGAAATGATAAAATATCGACTCTTATCTGGGTGTTGGCCGCGAGAACTGTTTCAACCAATGCAAGTGAATGATGCACACAGCCACACACATTGTATGTACACCGACATATCTATACATGACACAGTGCTGTATTACTTATGTTTCATAAATAAACAGGATAATAACATTTATATTTCAATACGCATGAAATCAATGTAATTCAATAATGCTTCTCATAAAATTACAAATTTTCAATTCACACAAGATTGGATAAATTTTAAGAAATAAATAAAATATCATACGCTGTTATTGAACCCAATAAATAATACATTATCCTGCACAGTCCATTAAAAACTGCCAGTGAAGCATATTTTTATGAACATACATCACGGTGGTTTCGCACTTTTTAATGTTCATGTAGCTAGTCACAACACTCAAGTATCAAATCTTTTCCCGACATAAATATATAAATAATGGCGATCTCCGAGAGATATACAATCCATCGACAGTCGTCTCTGTGACGGCGGCCTGCAAGCGTCTCATCAACTACATATATGCCTAATCCCGGAAAGGTTTTTTTTTCTAAATTTTCTTGATTTTACACAAAGATACTCGGAATTAGCAATATAAAGGGAGAGATGGGTGATCGCAATTTGATACGAGTCACTTCTCTTTCCGTTGACGCGTTGCGTGAGCTTCATATAATAAGGTCAAAAAGATCAGTCAGTCATGATTTAGGTGCAATTCAGAGAGTCGTGGCAATTTCAAAGTCCGTTAAATGCCTTGAGATTAATGATCACATGCTTTACAAAGTTATCAAACAATTTGATAGCAGATTCCTACTTCATCAAACCCACTGTGACGTGTATGTATATTACTATTATAATATTGACACCCCTACATACAATGGGCTGATCCCAGACCGCGACAGGCTTAAGCATGCTACTATGGTGGATGTAACACCTGTTAATACGACCACCCCACAACCCCACCCGAGAGCCGCTGCTCTTTCCTATACATTCATGTTTCTAGACTAAAATATACCGAAATCTGATATAATTCTTCTATATATTGCAGTAGTTCCCATTTAAGTATTATTTCATGTTGTCACCGTGGTTTTAGATTACGATTTAGACAATCTGAAATAATACTGTTTACTTGTTTTAATAAAAATTATAAGGGAAATGTTGTTTTTTTAATAAAGCCAACGCATTATTGCGAAAATACACATTTTGAAAGATATTCTGTGAGATTAGGGTACGGGGTTCGAGACAAATCTCAGGACATCTCACCGAGGAAGGAGGAGGGTTAAAAATCCTTAAAAACGCTTCATGTGATTTATGAACTCCCCCTATTCGTCCCCTATTCGTCAAATACTCCAAATTAAATCAAATAGCAGGTTCTAGTAGCATATTTAGTGAGTCATCTCGAGCAACAAACGAAGGAATCAGTCTCAGTGATTATCGTTAACATAATAGCGTTCTATGAACTCAATTCAGAGTTTGGGCACGTTCAGATGAGTCACAAGATGACGCGATAGTCTGTTAGCAGCTAACACCAGGTGATATGAGGAGCGAGTTCCGAGCGCTGTTTATACAATGTGTTTACCTGCTAACTCTACTAAACATGTTAACGAGCCGTGTCATGATGCATCGGCGCGCCATTGCAAACTGTTACGCTTTATGGTAATCACACCAAAACTTCTCGAACGTTCGAACCTCAATATGATATATTTACAACAAGTGTGTCGTTATATTTCAAAATGAGTTAGATCCAAGTTTAGCCGTTGCTAATATTTTACATAATTTTTTAAGATCTTCAAATTTTGTACGTGTACAATATGAAGATCATAAAAACAACGAAAATACTTATGAACGGCAAATTTATAACTTCGTTCTCAGTGTATAAAAACAGGACATCTTACCAGTATTAACCATGTTATATGAACGACTAAAATTGGATTTAGCTAATTTTGAAATGTAACGACATAAGTACTCTTTACATAGAACATTTACAAATATAGAAATAGAATTATCATTGTATAAGTACGAACGATATGGCCCTTGTTGACTGTTAGTTATTAAGCATTTTAATATAGTAAATATGAATCAGTACAAAACACATTACAGACGGAATGTACTACAATACTATGTTAATAAAGCGTACTTTCTGAGCGATGTCATCCAAGAATAAATCAGCAAAGGGTCATTGGAACAAGACCGTCCGGTTATTTGCCACATTGTATTTACGCTATTTATGCATTCTATGGATCCAAATAGCAAGAAAAAAATAGTGCGTGGAGTCCCTTCGCGCGGAAAAAGTGAAACGTCGTAATGTGGAAATGAAAATAGGAACGGGTAGAAATTGATTTTTAGGGAAATCTTATTGTTTCTTTAAGACAAACTTTATTAACATTGCTTACAATTCACAATTGGTCGCATCTTTTAATTATCATTTTCGAGTGGAGAAATATCCAGATCTATAATATTTACAATGGGATTATGATAACTAAAGTAAGATACGAAATGTTTGATTATTTTTCTCGTTCTGTTTCTTTTTATTCCCCCTCCCCAGGAGCGTTGAACGTTTAACGCAAGAGTGCTTTCATACCCCCTCCATGGTAGCGTTAAACGTTTAACACAACCTTGTTGAAAGTCGCATTAGAAGTTTCACTTCAAAAATAGGGAAAATTGGATATCTGGAGGCCTTTGTCGTAGGACAAGCTGTAAAAGAAAAAAACAGATACCAAAATCTAAAGACTCAAAAAAACTTTTTAATGTAGTTTGTAAGCAATCTAAAGACTTATTAGACTATTTTATTTATTCTTCTACAAAGTATATCTACTTTGAATTTGCAATAATATCTGTTGAAGTGTAGAATGGATAAACAGTCTCTTTACTCGTTAGTCGGCAAGTTTCAAAGTGAAATACTGACGACCCTGAGAACGAGTCTCCTTCACGCATCACGGGACAATAGACAAAAAGCTAACAATGATCCGGAAACCTGTCACTCTTGTAACAAGTTGACGAAATGTCGCGTTAAGTCGCACTACTACAATACCATTATACTGTTCCTTACTACTTTTATTAAATGTATTTCTATACGGCTTAGTAATATAAGAATATATCAACATTATAGTATTTTAATATCTTAATAAACAGCAAGTACAAAATTATTTTGAGTACAACTTAGACGAACTTAGTCGAACCAAGAATCTCGCCAAATAAAACCTATTGTCGAGTCGTATGGAGTCAAAATTCGTGAGTGTTCGAACTGAGCTGATCACGCGACACGGATAGCCGTCATTGCTGATTGACATGTAATTCAGAGAGAAATTGTGCGAACACCTGCTTTGCTTTTGTTCACTACGAAATTACTCTGTTTTGTAACTATTCAAGTTTTGCTTTAAAAACTTCCCCTGTTAGCAACATTATTGCAGTTCCCTTTTAAAAAGTTTGAGTAATTATTATTTCTCGCTAATACGATACGATTCCTTGGAGCGATTCGTTAATTGCTTGCATTTTCTGATAATAAGAAGGTACATTTTCATAGGCAGCTTCTATAGCAATACCATTTTTATTTAAAACACTATACGCGGATATGCCTACATCGGTGACTTTGATAAAACCAAAACTAACAGTTTACTTCGAATATAAAATGAGTCGTAGTTTATCGTGACAGATAATGTTGACATCATTATAAATTATTTATATATACATAGCATTATGTATTTTACGACATCGGTTACTCTTGTGTGTTCAAACCCTAAAAGTATATAAGTTTTTAATAATAGAAGATTAAGAGTAATAACAAATATTAGGATTTATGTTTTTTTTAAATATCTGAATACAAAACTCTCCAATAAATTTCCTTTGTTAAATACTGTAACAGCACAGGCACCTCAAATAATTTATCTGTAGTTCATGGTCCATTTAATAGATTATCATTACATAGTATAAAACATAGTCCCCTACCACGTCTGTCTGTCTGTCTGTTCGCGATAAACTCAAAAACTACTGAACGGATTTTCAAGCGGTTTTCACCAGTCGATAAAGTGATTCATGAGGAACGTTTTGGTATATAATTTGTCAAGGTTTTTTTTTATATAATCAGGGCGGGACAACGTCTGCCGGGCCCTCTAGTACCCTATATTTTGTGATTCCCGTGTGAAGAATTGACAATACTTCTGTGAATTATAATATTTTCACATCACTAAATATTAAGTTTATAGGTTTATGTTCTTTACTTTCTTCGTTATGAGAATCCGGAACTGCGTAAAATAATATAAAAAAAATTAAAAAACTTATTAGTATTAGGTTTACGCGCTTATAAATAACTGTCTTATGTAATGTACATACTCAATTTTTATTAGCCAGAGATATTGGGAAGTTTATAGTAAGGTAGATACTACTAGTGTCACTGAAATAATGTACTCATTTCCTTACTTATTTTTACTGCCAGTCACCCGAATATGACAATACAGCTCATAATGCACGTAAATCTCATAAAAATATATTTTTCAAATATTTTAATAACACAGTCACTTTGTAAGTGGACAGATGAACAGAATACCGTTTTGTAGATGCAGATTTAATAGCTATTGTCCATGAGTACAGACGTTGCGGTCACATGAAGCATAATAATTGAATAGCGGCAGACAAATTGACTAAAACCACAAAGATAAGTCGACAATCAGTAGCATTATTGGAACAACAACACGACGAGTCGCCACTTTAGTAACGAGAGGATAAAGATAAGAACTAACGATCACAACACTGTTAACAATGTATCCACAAAATAAAAGTATGTTAGGAACTATACATTTCATAGTCTACAATAGTTCTAAAGTGAAGAATAGGGAAACGGTCTCGTATGAATAAACATCGAGAATAATAGGTCTTTTTGTTGCCACGATGGTACTCATATTCCATAATTACTCGAATTTTTAATGTATCCATGATGACAAAAAAGATTGAAATGCGATGAAAATGTAACACTAATCAATAAACAAATGACTACTTTTGGAAAAAGAATTCCATGTTTTTAAAATAAAATTAATTTGAAATTAGAATTCTTAGCCAAACAAAAATTATTTTGATTTGAAATGGCCAGTACTGCAGAACGGCAATTTCATAGGTAAAGACCTATTATAAAATCTACGAAGAACACTCCAGCTTATAAATTGATGTTAACTAAAATGGTTGAAAGTGGTCGTAATTTGTGCTCTCTATGTACGTACATGGTTTTTAATAAATTGAACGTTCAACGTGGAACAAAATGGAACGTTCCAGATTCGAATTATGTTAAATTAAAGTGTATGAGACTGTAATATCGTTTTGTATTATATAAATTGTTTATACAACTAGAAATGTTACACAAATAGGATGTTGTCTGATCTTAGAAATATGTATCTCAATGCCCTAAACGAAAACTTACCCCCAGAAAAGTGATGGTCACTGTTTGGTGGTCTAGCGCCGGTGTGATTAATCACAGCTTCTTACCAAACGGGGTGAGCATTACTGCAGATGTGTACTGTGAAGAACTGAACACA
Source organism: Antheraea pernyi (assembly GCA_015888305.1). NCBI lineage: Eukaryota > Metazoa > Arthropoda > Insecta > Lepidoptera > Saturniidae > Antheraea > Antheraea pernyi. The sequence continues at coordinate 181,965 of MU158976.1, forward strand.
ATGATGAAGATACTGGCACATCTCCAACCAGTATTGGTCTATGGCTCGTCTCCGCCGCTCCTGCACGACAACGCGCGATCTTATACTACACAGCAGACGGTCTCCAAGTTGCAAGAGCTGGGATTGGAAGTTCTCCGTCATCCGCCGTACTCACCAGACCTTGCGCCTACAGACTACTACTTTTGCCAGAATTTGGATAACTCCTTGGCGGGAAAAAAATTCAATACCCGAGAGGCAGTACAAAATGCCTTTGAAGAATTTGTTGCCTCCCGTCCAGCTGATTTCTTTAAAAAGGGCATCAATAAACTGCCACTGCGGTGGCAAAGATGCATTGATTACATGGGTGATTACTTCGATTAATACAAATAAAAAATACATGAAAAAAATTCGTTTAAATTTTTTCATACAAAACGGCAATTTCATAGGTAAAGACCTAATATAAATCACACTAATGGTAACAATTTCAATAAACAATTTATAAAATTTAAATATTGCTATAATTATTTTGAGATTTCACTTCTGTCGGCAATTCTTATGGGTTTCTCGACTTTTTTTACATAGTTTATAGCGTTTGTCTTCAGTCTCATCTGATATTAAAAGACGATGTGGTCTAAGATGGCAACCTGGATGGGATCCGGCTTTCAAATGTAGATGCCAGAATACACCAATAGGTGTTTCATGCTAGATTTATAACCTGTGGGTAGGAGGTAGCCAGACGGAAGAAATCTTAGAGAAATCCCTACCAGCATGCAGAGCCCTAATGTTTACTGTTTTATCATATATATTAATACGTGTAGCCAAAACTTTGAATTGGGCGAACGGATGATCGTGAAATTTAGCATAGTTAAAGTTTATATGGAGAAGTGCAGAAACCTATTTATTTTATAATATGCATTAGAAGTATATTAAATTAATTAAAATATGCATTACTCACACTACTGCTTCAATTTTACACAACATATACACACACATGTAAATAAAAAAGACATATTGACATCTGTCAATAAAGGACTTCAAAAAAGGTTGCGAAGGAGGTTGCTATGCTCGGCTGTATATATTTTTAACCGACTTCGAAAAAGGAGGAGGTTACTACGTTCGGTTGTATGTATTTTTTTTTAATGTATGTTAATCGATATCTCCGCAAATTATGAACCGATTTTAATGACTCTTTCTTTTTTTTATTTGAATTAGTTATATTCAGCAGTGATCCCATATAAATTTTAAGAAAATATTCAACCCCCAAGGGGGTGAAATATTGTTTATTTGATTTTCACCCACTTCGTCTCTACGTATTTTCGTGAAATTGGAACCGATTTATTATACCCATTACAAATCAGATATATTTATGAACACT
>MU158976.1:183742-206933 GCA_015888305.1 Antheraea pernyi
TTGGTCGATAATGACGAATTAAAGGCGATTGTGGAAGCTGATGATACACATTCTACGGCTGAATTGTCAAAACAATATTGGTCCATTTGTGTCAAATTGGCAAGGTAAAAAAGCTTGACAAATGGGTGCCCCACGAACTCAATGATCGCCAGCTCGAAGGACGCGTCGAGACGTGCCTTGCACTGCTCAACAGACACACAAATGCAGGAATTTTTAACCGCATTGTTACCTGTGATGAAAAATGGATTCTGTTTGATAACCGCAAGCGCTCAGCAAGTTGGTTGGATCCTGGTTCAGCACCTAAACAATGCCCTAAACGAAAACTTACCCCCAGAAAAGTGATGGTCACTGTTTGGTGGTCTAGCGCCGGTGTGATTAATCACAGCTTCTTACCAAACGGGGTGAGCATTACTGCAGATGTGTACTGTGAAGAACTGAACACAATGATGAAGATACTGGCACATCTCCAACCAGTATTGGTCTATGGCTCGTCTCCGCCGCTCCTGCACGACAACGCGCGATCTTATACTACACAGCAGACGGTCTCCAAGTTGCAAGAGCTGGGATTGGAAGTTCTCCGTCATCCGCCGTACTCACCAGACCTTGCGCCTACAGACTACTACTTTTGCCAGAATTTGGATAACTCCTTGGCGGGAAAAAAATTCAATACCCGAGAGGCAGTACAAAATGCCTTTGAAGAATTTGGTGCCTCCCGTCCAGCTGATTTCTTTAAGAAGGGCATCAATAAACTGCCACTGCGTTGGCAAAGATGCATTGATTACATGGGTGATTACTTCGATTAATACAAATAAAAAATACGTGAAAAAAATTCGTTTAAATGTTTTCATACAAAACGGCAATTTCATAGGTAAAGACCTAATATATAAATTAAGTTAATTCCTTCTCAAAACACATAAATATATATGTACATTTAGTAGAAAAAAGCAAAAGACTACATTAAGTAAACAGTCATCATGAATAAATCTATCGGAGACGATTTGACTTTTTACTGTTTCGGTGTATATGTAGGTCCCAACAGCCAACTAACTTGTGACTATATCAAGGGATTCGTACTTCAAGGGTACTGCGTCCGTAATTCTGACTATATCGTGAGAAATTACTGTTAACTGGCTACTATATGCCCCGTACTGAAACACCATTGGTTGGAGTTATTGGCTTTTAATGCATCTTGATTATTATTAGATTTCAGCTTTACCTTAAAAGGCAATCCACGATGAGACACTGGACATCCTCGCTCAGACAGTTAGGCTAGTCACATCTAAGGATAATTTGTCGTGACCATATTCAGTGTTGCATTTCTATATCGGTTAACGTTTTATTCGATTGGTGTTGGTGAATTGATCGATGAAATTATAACCATGACGTCACTATGGATGAGGTCATACTTTCACATAGACGCCATTTTATCTTCGCCCCGACAAATAGAAATTTTGTTTCAGACGTGACAGTTTGAAGGGAACCACGCCAAGTTTCCTGTTCCGCATTCCAGAACATCGTTTGTTTTATGATAAATCCACCGGGGCCGGGTAACTCGTGAATGTTGAACTATCTGGCTGAGTTGTAACCGACGGACAGCAGTCGGCGGCGACGTCACGCGACGAGACGGTTAAAAATAATACAGGAGCATGTGCTATTAACCAATGTTGCCATCACTACGATTGTGACATCATTGTGTGCCCGTCAAGATATATACTTGAGCAATACCTACTGGGGTACTACTACTTGGGGTGGGAAGCGCCAAGCTCTCTTTACTCGATTATTTTATATTGGACTGCACGGTTTGCTTCGGACAATGAGTTGTTAACTTTTGGAGGATATTATGTTTTTAGGCTATTATCCTTTTCATTATTTACTTCAGTGCCTCTAACACTAATGCCTTAAGTCGAGGGTAATACATCTAAAGCTATACGAGTTTAAACTCAATTAGTGTCTTTAACTCAAAATAAAATATATTCATGTCAATGTCTATTGTGCCCGTATACTTGTCTATTAATCAACAATTCCTAAAAATTTACTGTTCGTTTCTAGGGTCATTCGAGTTACGTCTGAAAGTAAATCAATGCTTTCGTACAATCATATAAAAGTCCCATAAAATCCGATTCGCATTGGACAAGCTCCAGACGTTTGTTGTTTACGATTATTACAAGTAAACCCTATCGACATCGTAGGAAAAGTTGCTTTACTCATATAAGTGGATAGAAATGATCTGGTGAGATCGATTATTACATTGAAATCAGACAAGTGCAGTTACTAGTTAGAACCGAGTATATTATCTTTCAAATAGTTATAAAGAACTCGTTGATATTTTTCAACGATCTGACATTTTCTAAACCTCTTATTACATTATAAGGAGTAGAAAAAGCTTACAAAGTGATAAAACAAGTTTACGTTGTGGCTTTAATCATAATTTAAAAATATGCATCCCAAAATTAATTAGAACGATATAATAATATTCACAAAAGGCACAAGACACGGAGAAACGTTGATTTTTTTTAAATTGTGAATTTTGAACAAGAAAGTTTTGAGAGCGAGTTTAATCTAAAATAATAAACGAGGATGTTTCAAGAGAGCACATATCCCTCATAACATCGGGACATATTCCATTCCTGAAATAAACTTCTATAGTTGTGACAAAAACGTTAAATATAACTTTGAATGAAACAACGCGTTCCGCTGCTGTTATTTTATGTGAGTACACGTTTGCCCTGAAATCGAGTGACGAACCTACATTTTCTCTATTATCGACGTCTATTATAAAACACAATGGAATAATATATTTCACGGCTTACACATTGATCGTCTCAACCTCTCAAAATTGAAGAGATTGACAAAATTGACTTAAGAGATAATATAGCGGTAATTAGACGAAACGAATTCCGATGTGACACTCCTAACTCAGAAGCAGAAGATTAAGAAAATATACCTTAAGGTTATTATATTCAGTTTCAGTTATCTAAAAAAGATTCGAGAAAACAGACAATCGCAGATGTAGTTAAGGACATATGAATATGATAGAATTAAAGCAGTTTTAGAGGAATGAAAAAGAGTCCGATTTTACAAAATTTGCAATCATTATGAACATGTTTACGAGTATGGTCGAATAGTGTCAGTATTAGTAAGACATTGTTAGAGAACTTTATTCACTGTTTATACTATTGTTGTGCTACTGTACGTGTGTAATAGGGATAGCGTGTTCTTCGAAAGTTATTTCATTTACAGAGTGACACATTCCACTTTAGACTACAAAGTACCAATTATATACATTCAAGGTACTTGTTACACGCGAAGAAAATAAATGAATTGGCAGCCATTTTTATTTCATACCAATTCTGTCTTCAGAAGAAATTAAGAAGGTAAGAATTAAAATAACTACGCCGTAATGAAAATCGTGTTAGCTGTTGTTGAAGGAAAATTAGGTGCTTTTATTGGACTCAAAATAAAATACGTTGGTGTTCATAATACATCTAAAATATAACGAGGTAATATTGAATATATGAAGGTGAACTAAATGAATGAATATTAGCTGTGTAAGGATATTGACAACATAAAATATCTTCTTCTTCTTCTTACCCTTATCCCACATAAGTAGGGTCGGAACAACATGTTTGTCCTGTAGTGGTATATGATTTGGCTTAATTTTCAATACAGTATCAATACATATTATATAACACTGTTCGTGACAAACACAAAAACTACTGAACCAGTAAATAATTCACGAGGAAGATTTAAGTATATAATTTGTTTACATTTTTTTTTTATTATTAAGGCGGGGTAACTTCCGCCGGCCCCGCTAGTAGAAGATATAATGAAGAACAAATTGAAAATATATTCTGGTAGAATGGCATACCATAAGTCTAGCGGCAAAAACCAGAGATACCACAATTCCAGAAAAATATTGTGTTAATGATATTACTATAAAAACGATGTGTCAAAGGGTCAAGCACTTTGTGTTTAAATTAGTTTGTAATCACGCGCTGAGAAACAACGCTCTTGCGGGGATTGTTCCACGCGAAGGCTTTGTCTGGTGACGCAAGCCAAGCCGTCATTACTGGGTGTTCGATGTTTAATCACTTTGGTATATTTCAGTTATCATAGTGAAAGGAGTTTTTATAAGAGGTAGGAAAATAGGTTCTCCTTTGTGAATATATTTATTATCATCGTTGCCTTGTATGTGTTTGTGTTAAATTTTGTAATGGAAATTTAACATGTTGATGAGATTATGACAGATTTATGTGATACTAGCCGTTCCCGCGACTTCGTCCGCGCGAAACCTTATGTACATTACAGTGATTAATAAAGTCACCTGAATGTATTAAGTCTAATTAATATCTACTGTACTCTCGTAGTTACGTCACATCGTCATTAAAATTACAATAACTTTTGATAGACCGAACTGATTTCCATGAAACAAAGACTAAATATTACACGAAGATATGCCTTAGGATTTTCTTGAAAAGGTTTTATCATGCATGCAGTACTTTAGTCACTACTATAATTTGTAGGCGTTATGATGATGTAATAATGTATAATTGAAGCAATGTTTATAAGTCGTGTGTCGGTGACGCAGACCGCATCGGCTAGTAACAGCCTGATCCGTTTATATAAAGGGGACAGACGGGGTGTCTGTACTGCCGACTGCGGCTAAGGCGCGCCACTATCGATCCGGGATACCCCACATTAACCCCACACCCCGCCTGCGCACTACGCTTGTTCTACAACGGGGTATTTCCAACTCATATGTAAGTACGAGTTCCATTTATTTATTTATTCGAACCATCAACAATATTTACACTAGGACAGTCCAATATATGTATTTAGAAACAATATATTTTATACAAATGCAATCTTAATTATAGGCGTTTTCTATGTATTATATAGTAAAGCAAATAACTTTATTAAATGGTTAAAATGAAAAAACTACTCTAACATAAAATATATCTCTTTATATTGGCTGAGACTATTTTTATGAAAAAGTTTAGATTTGAGGTTTTTGGTTTGGAATTATAAAGGGACATAATTCTATTGAATGGGGAGTAAAGATTGTTCATGCTAAATTTACAGACGATTAGCTGTTTAGAAATTACGTTCGTTTTACCGCTTAGCGTTTCCTATGTAATTTATAATACCCCGTTTCGCTTCAGGTTCTTTCATTCTATTTTTACCTGAAGTTAAAATTTAGTAGCAAGACGAACTTTTCCTGTCTGCTTTCAGGTCTGTTTGAATTCATATACAAAGGCTTAGCTTACGTTAAGTTCAGAACACAAGAAGTATTATATACCAACTATTATTGACTTTATGTTATTAAACATATAGCAAATATGGCACTAAACTACAAATATAAGTATACATACCTAGGACCATAGATCTAGGACGCCCAGAGACCATCATTCTAATACGTTCAGTAACTTATATCAGCCGTTAGAACTTGATTAGCTTAATTTATTTCAACTAAATTTTAAACTGTACTAATACTTTGCAAGTACATATAATTAAGAAAACTTCTAATGGAAGGAAACGTGATAGCATAGAGATTATATATATTATATGAGAATGAATTTAACACATCATTTCTGCTTTCCCAGAAAGATAACTACCACGAATATTGATGAAACGATTAAATGACGTCAGTTTATTATTATATCGGTAAATTGATCTCAAGAAGCTTCATAAATCCCTAAAGAGCCATGCAATTTAAAAGCGAAGAATTTGCGGCATCGGTCTTTCAACTCACTGTAATCTGTTTTAAGCATAAATAAAACGTTAATCTGAGGCGAGAGCGATGACGTGAGCCAATCAATGTATTCAATTTAAATCCTAATAAGCACTCGTGAAATAGCAACTGTCACCATCGCGACTGTATTGATATCGGGTCATGTACTTCAATTTCTGTGTGTACCAACAATGAGAGAAGAAGGTTTAAAGGAAACTTCCCATGTAGAAAAGTTTTTTCTTTCACCAGGGCACTGACCTCTAGTAATTTTTTACGATATTAGGGAAACGAAATATTAAAATCCAGTTTATAATTGAAACTAGAAAAAACAGTTCAGTATATATGATCAAGAGCAGAAATGAACAAAAATATCGATTTCCGAGAATGCAGCCGTCAACATCGTGTGTCGCCCACACACGTATATATACAAATACACAGTTTACATGTGAAATTAATAAAATCGTAGCGGTTTCGAATTATTTCTCAACTGTACCCAGATTTCAACATGTAACAGTAGACTGGAACGCGTTACAAGTAAAAAACTTTCTAATATCTCGTTGCATTGGACAGTTTCACGGAAATAAAAACCGATACTTTGTGTTACTGCAAAACTCGTAGACTCTATTATTTCAATTGCTTATTATTGTAGCAACGCAACACATTTACTTGTACGACAGATGTGTAAAGCTTTGTGTTGTGAACCGACGCGGCACACCGCGCTGTCACGTTGTTCTCCTATGCAAATTGCAATATGCTTCCGTTCACATATACGACCGTGTCTACCTCCTATCAATTCACACCATTAGTGAGAATGCGATTGATCATATATACTAATTAGAACTAATTCTCGAGTGTAGCGGCTAGAACACATCGATATGTGCTCCCTTACAATAGTTCCAGATAATTGTAGCTGTATCGAAAAAATAACATTTGTAGTTTAAACACGTTGACTGCCAGACGGATTTTCCATGGTTTGCCCGAGGCACCGACATGAAATTGTCATTATGCGATGCATACTATGATGAAATACTGTTTCCAGCAACTAATATAAGTTATAAAATCATGTTTTAGGCATTTTTTATGGTGGAGGTCATCTGTGAAACGGCGCCGTAGGCAATTATTACGATTGTCTTTTTTTTTTTGTAAACAATCTTGCTTCGAAGGCTAAGTGATTATAGTAACAATGGTATTATTGAAAAATTGATCAGTATCCATATTTACTATAATTATGTAGTTTTAGTAGTGACCGCGCCATCGCGTCGGCCACCGGCCACCACCCCCACGACGCGGCGCTGTAACGAAGAGTGCTGGTCACTCATGTTAGTCAACGTGTTAATATTGTAGCGTTTGTTTTTACTTAAGTAGGTACCTATAGCTGCTTTTTGGACTTTATATGTTTTACTATAATATCACTTGAACACGGCAAACCTAATGAACTGGCTCGCAAGCGCAACCATCGAAATGTGTTGTGCAACATTTTTCCTACTTAAATGTAGAGGCTAGTCACGCAGGCGTTGTGAAAAACCTTAAAACACTATCGTATAAGATACAAAGAAAGAAAAAGAGAATTAGATAAAGTCGCACTCTATAACGCTTTTCCTTACGTGACGATTTCTATAAGTCGACTCCTTTTTTTTTTTATCGTGGGGAAATCCCTTATGGATACACCACCCTCTCGGCGGAGAGAGTGGGTTATGTCCGACTCCGGTGTACGTCTTCCGCTATAGTTGGGGCGGCACGAGATTTCTATAGACTTCATCGTGCCGCCCCAGCGGTTGGCCCAGCAGTAAAAGCGCCGCCGCCGGGCCCCGTCCAGTTGGGAGACAGCCGTGTACACACCGGCCGTCTCCTGCGTCCACCGGACCTGTGCAATGGGAAGATGGGCCCCCCGACCCATCTTCCCTGGTCCGATTACAGAGGGAGGAGGCGGTCAAACTGACGCCTCCTCCTGCCCGTCCTCCGTTGGCGGAGACGGCCACTTTGAGGGTCCTGCTCACGGACCCTCTCCGCCGCCTCCTTCTGCGAGACGACCTCCTCGCAGAAGGAGGCCACAACATTCCACACATCCTCGCTACCGAGCATGGCCGCAACTACGCTCGGTAGCGAGAGATCTTGTCCCACCGCCGCAGCCCACGTGCGACGCTGCTCCTCCCACGCAGCACACTCAGATAGAGTGTGCTGCGCGGTGTCCGGGTCAACGCCGCACTGATGGCATACGGCAGTCGGCTCCCTGCGTGCTATCCGGAACGTCAGGGAGCCCCATCCTCTATTACACCAATCCGGCAGGACCGGGCGGACGGCGTCGATCGTGTATCGACCGTACCGCGCGTCCGCCAGGTCCCACCTCCACCTTTCTTCAACTTCCTCCCTCATCGCTCTTCTTATCTCCTCTATTTCTCTAGGAGCTGGAGGCTCCCCCGACCGTTTCTTAACCGCCGTATATTGATATACGGCGGCAAGCACCTCCGCCTCCAGCTCCCAGGGAAGGGAGCCGGCCAGCACCATGGCCGCCGCTGAGGACACCGTGCGGTATCCTCGTATCGCCCTCAACGCTACGGTACGCTGCGCGATAAGTCGACTCCTACCTCAAGCCGCAACAAGGAACTTCCTTTCAAAAAAGTCCTATCACCATAGAAATCTCTGATCTCTGCCAATGTTTACTGATTTCGCCACGGCTGTCGTATGTCGCTCATATTATTTAGTATAATTAATTAATCCTTACTCACATAATTAAATGGTAAGGTCTCGGTCGACGGTTGCTCTGATAAAATTTGTACACAAGCCTGTCATCTCTGCTCTACATTTTATATAATATCACGTTTGTTTTCTTTGACATATTACAAGTTAAGCACAAATTATGCATTTTAGCTATGGTTCTAGTACATGTATGTTACAACTCTAATTTGAGTGTGTAATAAATAAGAAATACTAAAATGTACTAAGGCATTAGGCGTCATTATACCGCGCACAAGTTCACTGCAACAGTCAGTGTATATAGCTAGGGTTGTCCACCGTTCGGCCGGTTGCTCCCCAACGTAGGGGGACCGGGTGCCGGGTGCCGCAGACTCTATATGGGAGTCGTGCGGGCGATGGCCGCCTACGGGGCTCCGGTCTGGGCCGACGCCCTCGGTGCCGCCAACGTACGTGCGCTGCGAAGTGCGCAGCGCACGGTGGCACTGAGGGCGATCCGGGCGTACCGGACGGTGTCCTCGGCGGCGGCCTTTGTGCTCGCCGGCTCCCTGCCCTGGGAGCTGGAGGCAGGAGTTCTCGCCGCCGTGTACGACGGCGAGGAAAAGAAGGGGGGAGCCTCCGGCTCCCAGGGAGGTAGAGGCGGAGAGACGGCGTCTCAGAGGAGACGCCGTCGAAAGGTGGCAGCAGGACCTGGCGGACGAGCGGTTCGGACGGTTTACCGTGGACTCCGTCCGCTCGGTCCTGCGGGAGTGGATGTCCAGGGAGTGGGGCTCCCTGACGTTCAGACTGGTGCAGGTACTCACCGGACACGGTTGTTTCGGGTGGTACCTGTACCGGATCGCACGCAGGGAGCCGACCACCGCCTGCCACGAGTGCGGCGCTGTCGAAGATACCGCGCAGCACACTCTGTCTGAGTGTGCTGCGTGGGGGGTGCAGCGCCGCATTCTGGCGGCGGCGGTGGGAACGGACTTATCGCTGCCGAGCGTAGTTTCGGCCATGCTTGGCAGCGAACAGGCTTGGCGAGCGATGGCCTCCTTCTGCGAGGATGTCATCTCGCAGAAGGAGGTTGCGGAGAGGGCCCGCGAGGCAGACCTAATCTTCTCACAGATCAAAATATACTTTGAATAAAATATGCCAGGCTTTTTTCGTCTTCATGCTACAGAACAAACAGAATTTCAATATGCAAAAATATAGGTATGTATACTTTATTAAAAAGTTATTATAAGGCACTTAGTTGATTAAAAAGAAGTAATATTTTGTAATATTAAGTATGTATTTGATTTATTTATTTTTTATTACCCAAGTAAAGATATCGACATAATTTACAATTTTGGTGTATATCTGTAGAATTGAAAAAAAAAGATTATTTAATTTTAATTTATCACAATAGTTATTCAGGTTTTGTGTTTAGCAGTTAAATTAAAACGTGTTTAATAAACTATTTCAAATATGAAAGTTAAATTAGATTTCTAATTGTATTTCTCGCCCTTACTTTAACACCTAGGTTCGGCTTAGCCACATCCGACAGTTTGATTGCATTTTCCGATAATTCATGCTCTAACGTTGACAACCCTAAGCGTAGCGCAGCGCGGAGGTCGAGTCGGACACCGACGCATCTAAGGAACGGAAATAAACCGCGCGGCGCGACGCATTCAAACTGCACGCATTCCGTCTCCCTCTCCCAAATCCAGTGGCTCGGAGTGATCTTACTTTACCACTTCATTATATCCACTCAAATGTCACCAATTTCCTTCTACTTGTCAAATAAGCGTCGTGTCATATAGTATAGCAAAATACGTTGTGACTTTCAAGTTCAATTACATATCACTAACGTCTAAATACTTATTGGTCGAGGGAAATAAAGCGATAAAATTAACACCGAATGAAGTGCGCCGACGTAAATATTTTATGACGAACAACGGAAACCGCGAATTATTAGAAATATTTTGAATTGTGACATCATAATATTAAGTCTGTACGAAGGCGATTTGGAATCGACAACAGGCAACGCAACAAAACCGCGCACCGTAAATATACTATGTACTTACGCGTGATATCTTCGGATCCCATGTTTGTATAAACACAATTGTAATTAAAATGCACAAAGAAAATATGTCGAATGTGTCCCGTTGCACAGGTCTACATGACAGGGTTGCGAGGGGGCGCGTAAGGTCGCGTGGGGCGACGAGACTCCGCGTGTGCTCGCCTTCGACTGAACTCTGCTCGTGCCTCTAAGCGAACAGCGCGCACCAGCTGGCCACCTCGCGCTTCACGGCTTCTAAATTTAGCGATCGTGGCGTCTGTGCATACCAGTCCCGCACTCCGCTGCGCAACCCTCAACTATGCGTACCGTGAGCCGGCTAGTCAGTACACGCCACAATATCACTACGCGGCGCCTGCCCTCTATCTCAAGTCACGAAGATAATTGACAGATTATTATTACGTATACGGCCAAGACAATGTTCGGTATAGCGGTATATCTATACTAACTAGTGGGCGTCCAGTGGTCGACATTCGACCATAGTTCATTGATTTTTTAAAGTTTGAACTTTATTAGGGTTCTTTTGTCAACTTACTTCTATAATCAAAGGTTTTTATAATGGTTACTCAGTTATTATAATAATAGTTGTATGCTATAATATCATTGTTGAATGTAGAATGGAAAGGGAACGTAAGAGTAAAATAATACATACAGTCGAGCATAGCAACCTCCTTCGCAACCTTTTTTGAAGTCCTTTATTGACAGATGTCAAAATGTCTTTTTTATTTACATGTGTGTATATGTTGTGTAAAATTGAAGCAGTAGTGTGAGGAATGCATATTTTAATTGATTTAATGTACTTTTAATGCATTTTATATAAAATAAATAGCTTTCTGCACTTCTCCTCCATATAAACTTTAACTATGCCAAATTTCACGTTCATCCGTTCGCGCATTTCTCTCAAAAAGGATACAAAGATTAGGATTCACGTATTAATATATATTATAAAGAGGTAAAGTTTGTGAGTTTGTGACGTTGTAAGGGGTATAATCTCTGGAACTACTGGTCCGATTTGGAAAATTCTTTCAGTGTTATATAGATCATTTATCAGGGAAGGCTATAATATATAAGACCTATATATCATCACGCTAAGACCCATAGGAGCGGAGCAGCAATGAAGAATGTTGCAAAATCGGGGTATTTTTTCCTTTTCAGTGCTTTCGCTGCGTTTTAGTGCAAAATAACCATTCCACACGTACGAAGTCGCGGGCAGAAGCTATTAACTAATTATATTATCTATACTAGTATCATAAAGAGGTAAAGTTTGTGAGGTTGTAGGGGGTAATATCTGGAGAGTCGGAGAAAAAATGGTAAAACGTTTCTTACGAACGCTGCCTTAACGATGAGAGATATATGATTAAGTTCTAGAGAAAAGTTGTAGCTTGATAATGCCTATTACCGCCCAACGAAGTGGGCACGGGTCGGCTAGTATATATATATAACCGTGAACGTAAACCGTTTCTAGATAAGATAATCAACTCAACACGGCATGTCTTTCCAAGCGCTAAATTGAAATGATTTTACAAAACAAGATATACATTAAAACGGTAGATATATCAACAACTCGTGGATGACTCATTGAGTTCATGGAAGTGCATTGATTTCGAAATACCGAGGCCGATTACTGCCGTTGTATTTAACTCGGTGTTTGTGTTCCTTCTTTTATAATGTACATTTTATGTTATATAACAAAATCTGTGATGCTAACAAACAAAGAAGTCACGACGTGATGCGACTTCAGCGGAGTATATATTGGTTATGTTTTAGACGTTTTTTTGTCACAATTCTTAAATACTAAGTACAGTATAATCTCACTAATCCGGCACTTCGATAGATCGACACGTCCAATAATCCGGCACCCTCCGCTTACCGCTCTACACCTGTGCGCTTCGGTCGCTGCATCGTCCAGATACCAGTAAATGTCCAGTAAACCAGATAATGCATTGATTTGTTTCAATACATGCATAACGTGGCCTGAAGAAAACGGCATATCTGCCAAAGATATTATAATTCTTCGGAACATGCGAGAAAGGGTTTTTAAGCAAGGACTAGAAGTTGCACAAAGTAGTCCGGTAAAGCTGTTAAGACCTTGCTAGGTCAATAGTGTAGTCAGTTCGAAAAAAAAAAAATAAGTTGCTCAAAAGCAAACCTCAATTAAGGTTTATTTTAAAACGATGTAATTACATATGTACATGTTAATTTAATACATTACACACATTTATTTCCTCTATGACATGCTTTATTTTATTCATTACCTATGACATTTTCACTATAATCCAGTGATCCGAACATTCCTATAATCTGGCATCCTCCGGTTTTATAAGTGTCGGATTAGTGAGATTATACTGTATATGTTTGTTGAATGATAAATGTTTGATGAGGCAGGCTACAGAGACTTAATGGCTAGCTCAAGCTGGTAAGCAGTGAATCAAAATGAGCGTGGAGTCGTTTGTTCGCGAGCAGCGAGAGCTGCAGCGCAGCGCGGGCGGGGCGGGACCGCGGGGTGCCGTTACTTTGTCGTCGCGCCGCTTTATGCTGCGGTCAACGTTCTTGCCGCTTCGCCACCTCTGCAGACCCTGTCGCGACCACGATCAAACACATCCGTACTTTCCTTTACCCATGATTTACCTATTACCAAGGTAACAAATGTATGTTTTCGACAAACGAGTTTCAGGTAATCACGTCTGGCACTCCTGAACATTTTGTACCAAGTGTTTGTGTCGTATACGTCTCGGTGAGAGCATGAACGATAGGTTAATTTCGGTTGCAGATGGAACGACGTAACGAAACGACACTTTGAAAATTATATCACTTCTACACAAATAAAGATCGACTCATGAAGTATAGTAAGGCATCACGTACAAATAGTATTCCATAAATAAATATTTATCAGAATTATATATCACTGGAGCAAGATTTACATACTAATGATATCAGCACATCCAAAAAATAACGAGGCTATGAATAAACACTTACCGAGTCCCATCTGGCAGAAAATGACCTCAGCCTCGATGACGTGGGCGATGGGGGCGCGCGTCGGCACCGCCGGCTCCGGTGCCCTCGCCTCAAGCTTCACTGGCTCCCGTTCTACTGCTTTCGGTTTCACCTCCGGCTCGGGCTCGGGTTCGGGTTCAGGAGCGGGCACTGGTATTAATTTCGATTCCGGTTTCTGTTGCTTTTCCGTGAGACTCGAAGCGGGCTCCACTACAGGTAAAGGAGCAGGAGCAGGTGTCTCGGCAGGCACGGGAGCAAGAGTAAGTGTCGCCGCGGGTGCGGGTGAAACCGCAGGAATCGGTGCTAGCACAGGAGTAGGATCGTGAGCAGGTATCGCCGGCGGCTCGGACGTAGGTGCGCTCGGGGCGGGCCGGTGTAATGGAGATTCGCCAGCCGTATCGGCATCCGACTCGCTGTCGGTAAACTTGTCGGCGATGTGGTCGACTAGTTTGTCAGTGACGGACGGGGCTCGCGGCGGCTCCGGGGCCGGCGCACGCTCCATATCCAAGAAGCTCTGCGTGACAGAGCGATGATGGTGCAGCGGAGATTCACCGGCGTCTTGCTTGCCCTCGCGTTCGAGGTGCTCAAAATCATCGGTGGAGTCCTGATCGCGTTTCATAGCGTTCTCGGGGTGCTGGTCGAGCGCACCGTCGCCGTGAGCGAATTCCCCCAGCAGGGTGTCGGTGTTCTCCATGCTGATACTTTGAAAAAATATAAGTATGATCGATAAGATGAGAGGAGCACGAGCGAGTTTACAGGGCGGGTCCGGTCGTATCTCGCCACAGCGCCGTACTGCCGGTACTTTGTAATATGTACTGCAGTGTCTGGCGTGCGCTCAGTGCGGCCGCGGCGCAAACATTTCGACGTCACTTTCCACGAGAAACGGTACCTATTACATAGGTATTACATACGGTATTACTCATAGCCATCCGCAGCGGCCGGCGTATTGAACAGAAAGCGACATTCACTTATGTCCCAGTTATTGATGTAAAAAAACCCTTAGTATATGTACATATAAAGCTTCTATTAAGAGTTTAAATTTATCAGGGAAAATACAGGAAAAAATATTTGTATGAATGATTTAAAAAATATTACAATATAAATGATTGATTTTCCGGTACCAACCTTTTTGACAGAGGGCGCGCTGCACGTGTACTACTTTAGCGACAGCTTCCAGAACCCAGTTGCTACTTACAGTACCAGAGAGTTGTTATTACCTTGACAGTGAATTTGGACTGATAAAATTCCCAAACAGGAATAGTACCTATTGTACTTCGTTGTACCACAGATCAATAAAAGTATGAAACTATTCTACAGATGTTAGTAATCGACTGACATAGACAGTTAAACTTAGTGCTACCAGTAAACAAAATTCAACAATTCTCTTTTTAATAAGAAAAAATATATTAATAAAATGATTTTTTTAAAGCTTTATCACAATTAATCTATATTTATGTATGTGTACTGTTTACCTAGAACCGTGTAAGCATGAAAGCTACCTATAGCACCATATATTAAACTACCTATTTTTCAAAAGTACTAATGAATTTCAGAACGAAATAAACCTCGTCAACAAAGAATAGATCAACTGTCAAATTTGTAAAAATGTCAAAATTAGGGACTTCGAATCTTTGTAAAAAAAAAAACTTTGCATCGATCACAATTGTGGGCTGTTGAATCGATTCATAAAAAATTTAGGTCTAGAGGATCATTTATCCAAAAAAATATCGATTAATTATTTTTCTTTTTTGATGAGCTTTTTTAAGATTTCTTTATAAATTATACTATGGTTTTATTTTTATCTACATAGAAAAACTGGAATCACGATTTTATAGTGTCAGAAATTTATTTGATGTTTAGTATCAAATAAAATAGTCTATTTTTCTATATCTAAAAATCAATTATTCAATT
Source organism: Antheraea pernyi (assembly GCA_015888305.1). Classification (NCBI taxonomy): domain Eukaryota; kingdom Metazoa; phylum Arthropoda; class Insecta; order Lepidoptera; family Saturniidae; genus Antheraea; species Antheraea pernyi. The sequence continues at coordinate 199,111 of MU158976.1, forward strand.
AATCGATCTCAGATCGCCATCCCTAGTCAAAATTACAATACGTTTGTCAACCTATACGTTCGTAGTCAACACCACAGAGTACATTTGTATATAGGAGACGTAATCAAGTCAAAGCTAACATTGAGTGGATTGATTGCTGGAACAGTCACTTTATATTATCTTTCAGCGTTACGTATCATCAGTTTTTTACATTTCTGAACTGTCTAGAAATTTATAACACATGATATAAAGCGCTCGTTTTGAATATCCACAAGGATGGCGGCGGTAGTGATGAACGGTCGTGTCGGTTCGAATGAATTGAATTCACATAAAAAACTGCAAGAATGTAACGGAAACGAGGGAAAGTTAGCGAATGGAAAATTAAGTGAATACAAAAACGGACATGTTAGGTCTGAATGTTCAAGTAATGGTAAAGCAGTAAGTTGATTTTCATTTATTTTATAACCTTTCTAAACCCAAAGTATAGTATTGTTCCTTATTCAAGTTGACTTAGGTTTCCAATGACACGCCCCTTTAAACTGAGGCTTTTTGTAGCCATGACTGTAGGCCTCTACAATAAATGTTTAAATTTTATGACCTACTGACACGGTGCCACAGTCGGAATGTTGCACGTCTTTTGTAAATTAGAAATCAAAATATTTTGCCAAGGCCACACAAATATGAAGGTCTTGTCATATTATCTATTATATCTATAAAATTACATTACAGTTTCAGTTTTTTTTGTAATAAATAAATGACATAATAGACCAATGAACAAACTACGGCATTTTCGTATTAAATGCACCGCGGTCGGCTAACGTTATCTTTTTATGCAAGTCTAACCTAACAACCAAACAGAGATGAAACGGCTTTGTTGTAACTTAAAAATCATCAAGTTGGTAATATACAGGTGGGTTAGGTTAGACATGCGAAAAAAGATAACGCGAGTCGGCCGCGGCAGCCGTCGGCGAGCGCGGTGCGTTAATACTAAAGTACCTTAACTAGTAAATGCATGTGTACATACATTCAATTTGTAAGCCTACTCCTGTAATTATATGCCGAGTGTGCATTATACCTGAATTTTTTCACAATATTGTCACCTACAGTTGCCAAAATTTACCATTTTATTATAAAGTAGCAAAAATCCCTTAAGTTTTCTGTGAGAGTGGTACTACTCCGAGCAAGCCAACCCATTCATGCTGAACCAGTAATAGCTTCAGCGTGGCTCTACCACCTACAAATAATAATAATATCTATAATATAACTCTATCTATAATTAAATTAAAGTAGGATTGCTATAAAAGCCCCTTATATAAAAGAAAATAATACATAATATAGATTTAAAAATATAATATTTTTATTAATAAAGAGCTAGTAAATGCATGTGTACATACATTCAATTTGTAAGCCTACTCCTGTAATTATATGCCGAGTGTGCATTATACCTGAATTTTTTCACAATATTGTCACCTACAGTTGCCAAAATTTACCATTTTATTATAAAGTAGCAAAAATCCCTTAAGTTTTCTGTGAGAGTGGTACTACTCCGAGCAAGCCAACCCATTCATGCTGAACCAGTAATAGCTTCAGCGTGGCTCTACCACCTACAAATAATAATAATATCTATAATATAACTCTATCTATAATTAAATTAAAGTAGGATTGCTATAAAAGCCCCTTATATAAAAGAAAATAATACATAATATAGATTTAAAAATATAATATTTTTATTAATAAAGAGCATATACCATATACCAATAACATAGAGAATACCTTGAATTATGCAAAATTGCCTTGCACATGTTCTAGCTTTTTGGTGTTCATGTTTTGTAAAAAGTAACTCGTTAATATATATTGCTAGAAAACATTAATATCCATACATTTACATATATTAATGGTCATAAAATAATCAGAATTTAGGCATAATTAATCTTTAAAGTTTTAATATTAAGGAAACAAACTAGTTTTTTTTATTTATTGATAACACTACAAAGAAAAAGGAATAGAGATGAATACTTTTTATAACCTAAACTGGTATGCTTGATGGATAATCACAAAAACATTGAAGTGACATGTTGATCAAATTGCATGTTAAGTCATTTCTGACTAACAATTTATACATAGTAATAATATGATAGAATATTTGTTTATCTTTGTATTTATTTAATGGGATCATAATTTTAACATTTTTATAAATTCTTACATACCTCTCAGGGTTTTTTGTAAACTGATATCACATGTGTAGCAGTGTGTTGACTCTCCCTGCACATACATGCAATTTTTTTTTTAAACTAGTTCGCCAATATGTCTGCACTGTTAAATAATGGTGACTGTCAGTGTTCAATAGCAACGGCAGTCATCGCTGTCATGCCAACCCACAAAAGTGCTTCTTCACTCTTTGTTTGAAGGACCCCATGTCATAAGAGGAAGAGAACACACTGGCTGGGTGGCGATTCCACATCTTCACAGTATGACAAAAGTAAAATCTTTCAAACTTCATTGTTCTTGTCAAGATGTTTGCTACTGTGAAACTGTAGACACGTACCCGCCCATGTAGTTCTGTAGTGGAAAGGAGAAGATGGAATGAGGCTAAACAGCTCTTCAGAACTCCCATGATACCGACGATAAGTTCACACTCAGTGAGGCAATGTCTCTTTGCAACTGAAGAGATTCAAGGTTGTTAGAAATGTCTGCATCATTCACAATAAGGACTGCCCGTCGCTGCAACCAGTCTAGTGCATCAAGGAGGTATTGGACGGAATCATCCCAGAGATGCGAACAGTATTCCATGCTCGGCCTAACTTGTGTCTTATAGAGAAGGTATAGGTGACCGGGCGTGAAAAACCGTCGCACTCTATTCAGAGATGCCAAATCTCTTAGATGTTGCAGAGATAACACTATATGGTCCCCTGAGGTTAAAGTTGTAGTGGATATTGATCCCTAGGATGCTTAGGTTGTCACGTTTTGTAAGCAAGTAATTCTGATGAGTGAGAAGCGGAGAAAAGGGGGATTTTTTTTACAGGAAAACACGCAAACCTGTGTTTTCTTGGCATTAAACTCAACCAAGTTATTTGCTCCTCATAGAGATACGACCTCCAAAGACTGGTTGAGCTCAGTGACAAGAACCTCTTTTTTTTTTTACGTGTGGAAATCCCTTATGGATACGCCACCCTCCCGGGGAGAGGTGTCCGAATCGCACAGACTAAAACCCCACTGTGTAGGCGGCAAGGGATCGTTCAAGCTAATCATCCTTGTAGAGCGGGAAAGTGACCCGGGCTTCTACCTATAGAGGGACAGACCGGGTACACACTGGCTGCCCCCCCCTCGTCCGCCGGACCTGGGGCCCCCTGTTTACCTCAGTGGTGGCAGGGACGATTGGCAGAAATTCGCCTAACTTCCATTAAGCACAACTGTTAGTCGGATGATCTAGTTTCTGGCAAATACGGGCGACTGGTGGGCACCAGCTTTGATATAGGCCCTCTTACAAGACTTGGTGGCACTGTTATAAGCTGCTTTGAGGTTATTAATGTTGGGATCCTTCTTTTCGCGACCCTTGATTCGATCCGCCGATTCAGCAACATCCTACTGAACACAGCTATACTAGTATACCACACTCGATATGAATGGGCCGACGCTCCACACGAGAGTGAGCCACGGTTACGTTTTGCCATGCCCTTCATAGGCCAGCTCCTTCGATATGTCAGGTCAAGTTGAGACCAGCTCCTCAGACACGTCGGGACATGTCAGGTCCAGTCCACCAATAACAATCAAATACAACGTTAGCCGATGCAAAAATACTGATCATAATTACCACGAACCACCGTTCGTACCGTATACGTGAATAGCTTGACTGTCTGAGCGAGCATGTCCTGTCCTGAATGACTGAATGACTCGACTGACTCGCCTTTTATAGTATTCTGTCAAGTCACGAATGGCCGATAACTTTCGACCAATGGCGTCACAGGTCATTAGTAACACCCCCGATGTAGTCAATAGTACGGGAAGTGCTAACATTATATATTAAATTGATTTAGGGTTGTTACTTTATTAATGAGTATGTAATGCATATTAAATAATGAATCTATATATTTATCTATTTTATTATTATTATTACTATAATAAAACTGTAAACACTAAAACAAGGCCTAATCTGTACATTAAATATTTTTTGAAAATTATAATCGGGCTAGACTTTGTTATCGATATAGAAGCCAAAAATAATCCTTCTACATTTTTTTTCCGTCTGTCCCTGTGAACACGTATCACTCTGAAAGTATTGAACCAATTTTGACGAAACTTGACACAGTAATAACTAATATTACAAGGTTACATCTTGGTAGTTTTTGTCCGATAAAACACAAGGGGTTCTCCAGGATAACGGACGGAAGTAAAAAATGTTTAATTAATATAATTATTGACGGATTTTGGTAAATTTTATTTGTGTTATATATAAGACAGATTACTTAAAAAAATTAAGCTATATTTCGTCTCTCTGATCGTTGGGTACCGAACCGACGTCTTCGTCGGCCCGTATAATGTCCAGTGCATTGTAACTGAGCTACGGCTACACGATTATTAAATGCGTAATTGTCAACCATATATGAAAAATATGTTTAAACGAAAGTGTCATTTATAAGTTGTTACGTTTATTATTGTATAAAAATAATGATAAACAAAGGTGACAAGATTTTTCCTAAAACCTTATAATAGTTACATTGCATTGTAGAAGTTGAATCGTTTTCTAAATACCTAGTCTTGCCATAAATACAGAAATAAAGAAAAAAAATATTTTCTATTATTGCAAATAACATTTATTACTTTTACAGTGTGTTAGTTTAATACATAAATATAAACAATTTAAAATATAAAAAGCTTATTCGAAGTGGTCTCCATTGACTGCAATACAGTCCTGTAAACGTTGAGGCCAGTTATCATTAGAAGCACGCACTCTTTCTATGGGATAATTCTTCATTGCCAATCGTACTAATTGGTTTAGGGACTACAAATTATCATGACGTATAGAGCAAGCCGTACTCTAAAAATGACTATAAATCATAATCCAGCGGATTAAGATCAGGGCTTGACCAGTCATCAGCTCTGATGAAGTCCGAAACTTTCGTTTCCAACCAAGACTGCGTAGACCGAGCTTTATGACCCGGCGCCGAGTCTTGCTGGAAGGACCATCTTGGGTTATTTAACATGGTGTTGTTAAGGGGCTTCACTACTTTCTCAAGAATGGTAGATACACTTGTGCCGATGTTTTGATACCTTTCTCACAAAAGTATGGCTCAGTCACTCCTTCATAGCTAATACCCCACCAAATCATTACTGAAGTCTGATAGTGCCCACGTTGCACTCTGTCGACTAATTGGGAAGCTTCCTTAGAGCTTTTAACATAAATACGTAACGTGGAGAATAAATCCATCATGGATTGTCAGGCCCCCGGGGAGGGCCTGAGCTGAGTCGACCGCCAATTGCGTGCTGGGGCAAGATACCCTATCTCCCCTCCCCTCATCCCTCCATCCTTTTTTTTTTTTTTTACGTGGGGAAATCCCTTATGGATACACCACTCCCTCGGGGGAGAGAGGGGGTTATGTCCGACTCGCACGGACTAAAATTATATTTTAGTGAATAAAACACATTCCTATAGAAATACCTATATAGAAGTAGCGTGGTTAAACTCGAACAAATAGCAAATTAATACGGGCAGCTTAGTATGGATCGCATGATTGCGTTTTGTATTTAAAATAAAATTATGAAGTTAAATAAATCTATGCTTCTACGTATTTTACTATACATTATAGCTGACCGCATCGCTGTGTATATTGAACAAAATTTAATTTTTCAATTTCGTATCGAATGGTTATGTTCTATGTCGATACCTACCCTCTAATATGAAGTAAACCTATAAAAGGCTAAGCAAAATAGGGAAACCTAACTATGAAACTCCTTGATTCGATTCTAAAAATGCTTTTACCAAACGTAGTAAAGCTTAGTAATCATGGATCATATTTAATTGTGTTCAGTGCTTAGCACTCTTAGCTCTTTAGTGTCTGTGCACAGTCTACACTGTCCTTCAATAAAATTATGACAAAATTTCTTTTTGGAGTTTAAAATGGTCATTAAAATTGTGTATTTTTTATTACAACTAATGTGTGATAATAGGATAAAAATTATTATAGTATACAGTTTATATTTACCCAGTTTTTTTTAGCTTTAGCTTAAATTATCTTGTTTTTTATTAGATATCATTGTCTTTGGACCTTTTTAACAAAGACCTCTTTCAACAGTTACAATTTCCTTTATCGTCAGCTATTCTTATAAGCATGCGACCTTTTTGTTTCTAGTTTTTAACTCATCAGCATATATTTTAAGCGCGCTGCTTCATTGCCTTTGTTTCTTGCGAGTCAATTCTTTATTGAAAATATCTTTACCTTACAGATAAATGTTTTATACTAGTATGAACACTCCCTTACTTTAGTTTCAGTTTGGCCGAGACCGGAGCCCCGTAGGCGGCCATCGCTCGCACGACTCCCATATATTTCCATATAGATCCCTAATCTGCCGATAATACATGACCAAGATGATTCAGTATATTCCTATGTATCCATTTATTACATAACGGATTACCGATAGTGGATCACAGATCACAAAGTACGGTACAGCACTCGCACGGTACTACCTGCAGCACTCGCACGGTACTACCTGCAGCACTCGCACGGTACTACCTGCAGCACTCGCACGGTACTGCAGCACTCGCACAGTACTACAGCAATTGCACAGTACATAGAAACACAGTACATAGAAACAGTAACCAAGTAATACAGTGATTAATAAAGTCATCTGAATGTATTAAGTCCATTTACTTGTATACTTTTCTCTCGTACTTACATCGCCTCGTTATTATAATTACGATAACTTTTGATGGAGTGGACATTATAATGAAACAAAGACTAAGTTATTCTCGAAGATACATACGCTTTACGATTTTCTTTGTGTGGTTTTACTGTGAACCCAGTACTTTAACAGCGATGCGTGTTCATACAAAAAGACAGATAGACAGACAACGTATTTTATTCCTAGACACCAGCAACATTTTTTTTCACAAAAATCGAAAAACTACAGACACTTTATTTTTACATTCTTATTATGCGTATAGAAGATTATTATGACACTCATAATATACTGCAAAAGATGTACATCTATCTATATTACCGCGGAACGTGTTGTCGTCTCGATGTCCAAGGACACCGCCAATATTCTATCGCCCTGAGAGGTCGCCTCCGTGGAGACCTGCTTTAGGAAGGTCGGGGCGTCTAACGTGGAACGCCCGGACCGGAAGCCAAACTGCGCGTCCGACAAGTTCGGCCCCACTTCCTCGAGATGCCGGACGACCCGGGAGGCACGGACGACCCGGGAGGCAACGATCCTCTCGAGCGCCTTCCCGGTGTCGTCCAGCAACACAAGGGGCCGATACGCGGACGCGCAGCCTGGGGGGCGGCCTTCCTTCGGCATCAGGCAAAGCCGCCCCGTCTTCCAGGGCTTCGGGAACTGTCCAACCGCAGACTCTCCAGCCGGAGGTGGTTGAGAGGGTCGTGGGAGCATTGTTCCCCGACCCTCCGGAGCTCCTCCCCCCTCCCATGCCTCCTCCTCAGATGGTAGAAGAGGCGCTGATCGGCCCTCCCCCAGTTACGGAGGAGGAGATGGGGAGGGCGATTAAGCGCCTCCGCACCGCTGGGCGTAAGGCACCCGGCCCTGACGGGGTCCCGGGTCGCGTGCTGGCCATCGCGTTGTGCCATCTAGGGGGGTGGCTTCGGGAGCTGTTTGACCGCTGTCTTGCGGTT
>MU158976.1:209188-241394 GCA_015888305.1 Antheraea pernyi
TTCTTTGTTACATTAATCACGTATAGAGTCGATGCAGTTAGGAATGCCAATAAACACTTCGTAGATACTGTGACTATTTATCCGGGCAGAGCTTCGCCTTACAGTAACTTCCACATAGGAGTGCATGCAGATCAGCGACATCTTGCCTTTTATATGCCCAACTCCCACCAATGTAGTCTTACACCGGGGTGAATGAACAGCCGGTAACTTCAACCAATAGAGTTCGAGGTCATTAGTAACACCCCCGATAAAGTCAATAGCGCGGTATCGCAGGTCAATAGGGGTTCCCCAGGTGGTCGCAGGTCAATAGTGGTTCCCTGGGTGGCGTTGTAGTATCGCCTCTCGGGTGTGTCATAGGGGTACCGGACGTAGTCATTAACAATAGATAAAGTTTTTACAGTATGTTAAGTGATGAAATTACAAGGGGTACTGGGAAGACATTTATCGGCAATATATGTAGGTTAGTTTTTATCTTAATTAGACCTGATAGGTGACACTGCGAACGGGATCTATGTTTATTTTAAAAGATTTCTCACATACCAACTGGGTATATGTTTGAGTGAGTCCCTGGATAGTTTGGATTCACATTTGGGAGTGCTAGCTGTCGCTGCAATCGTGTTTTAGGTTTTCTAAGATTATTCGCGTTTAAAAATACAATTGAAACCAGTAATAACTGATTCTGTGCAGACGAAGTTGCACGGGTCAGCTAGTATTAGATAAATATATTTAATGAATAATGAATATTTAATCTCCCGAAATTAAAAGCAGATATTTTAATCTGTGGACATGTGTATACAACTATTCCAGGTCACCCTCTATACATAACATTTTTTTTATACCTTCACTAAAAATTATTGTCATGAGGTAGAGGCCACCTATAAGTTCTGTCTTTTTTATTTATTTAATAACTCAATGTTTACTGGGTTTTTATAATTAAATTAATTATGTTTTTATAACACCTGTACATACATTTCTGAAGGCTAATCTATATTCTTTAGTTATTCTTACACAATGTATAATAATATTTTTTGATAACTGAAATATTGATATTTTGGGAACATTTTGTCTTTCATAGATACTAATTATGTTTTATTGAAGTTATACTTTTTTTGGGGCGTTAGGGAAAAATGATGACAGTAGATTTTTACGATGCGCGCGTACACCGTCACGTAAAACCGACACCATGAAGTTAGCTATAGTCATCATTTTGATTCTTTGTATTTGTTGTTTGTATTTCTTTGTATTAAAACTTTCAATGTATTAAATACCTTTTTTCTATAGTTAGTGTCGTTTTTCCTACAAACGTAGAATAAGGCGAAAGATAAAAAATTTAAAAAGATTTTTATCTTGTTACGCCAAAGAAGTATAACTTCTAACGCGTGTACATAAGTACACACACACTTTTTTTATTTCATGTGACAATATAAATATATGTATCCAAAATAAACACACAGCCCTTATTTATTAGTTGAATTATATGAATAAATTATTGATATATTTATTGGCAAATTATTATAGCAATATTATAGTGGACTCTACTTTTATAGCATTAGGTATATTATTATTATACTATATTATTATTATTTTTATACTATTATAGCAAATAATCTGTACTTGGAGTATTTAGTATTTATAGTAGTAAAGTGAAAATAAATTTTTGATTACTTTGAGATTGTGATCACCAGATTGATTAAAAATAAATACATATGAGGTAAAAATGTCCTTTACATTTTATGTTATTATTATGAATAATTTTATTTACGCCAAATCTAATAAAGTACACTGTATATTTTGTATTTATATAGGTTTACTTAGCTGATGGAATAGTAATAAGTCTGTTGAATATTTGCTAAAACAAACACAACGATAACATCATTACACTTCAAACATTATTCAAATTAATTTAACGGGAATAGAGTAAGAATGTAAACCACCTTTTTGTTTATTGCAAACTTACTGGACACTAACTTCATTGGATTGATATAGAAACCTTACAATTATTCTGGCTCATTGAAAATGAAATTACATTGTGAACCACTTCTTTTTCTTACACTGTCTTACACTTACACTATACTATTTATACAAATATATAAATTTGTCGAATATATGCCTACGATGTAATCTCGGGAAATATTGATCCGATTCTACCAATGTTTCTTTTTTATGTCTGAGTGCTGGAAGGCTATATTTTATTGTTGTAAAAAAATTATGTTGTTAATAACGCCTATGGATTATCCGGTCAAGTTAATAGACATGATCGTAAATTATTTTTTAATTTAACGTGTCATCCTATACTATAAAGTGTCGTCGGTAAACCACGCACCGTATGGGGTATTCAAGGTTTAGCGGACTGCTGTAGAAAGCCTTAATTCTAAGATTAAATTTTAATATTCATCATTTGAAAACAACTATTTATTTTAGTTTATCATATTGTATAACGGAAATGTCAAGGAAAGTCTTAATTTATTGTTGTATAAGAAAGACTCTTGCGGTGTTATTACAAAAAAGTTAAATACGTACTGAACCCTGGCTTTAAAAAGGTCTCAAATTAAATGCACCGCGGTCGCTGAATGTTCTCCATCTTGCTCTTTTGTCTCGCTTTGGTTACGTTAGGTTAGACTTGTGAAAAAGGATAACGTGAACTTGCCTCGGGCGAGCGCGGTGCATTTATTAGGAAACTATTAGGAAACCTCAAGTTGAAAATTTATCGCTAAGTACCTGTTGGTGTGTTCTCCTCAACCCCCTCTAGGTTTGGTGTGTTAACAATCTAAGACCACGTTGTCATTTAACATCAGATCGGCTTGTAGGCAAACGCTAAAACTTATAAAGTATACAAAACAGGTAACAATAACCACTTGCGTTTCCATTCAAATTATAGTTTAGAAATAAAAGAATGCCACATTAAAATGTCGTGTGCTATTTCGTATGTCTTAACATAAGTAAATAAAATAGATATGTAAATAACCTCTGTAATAAGTAGAATTATTACTACCGAAAAACGATAAGACTGTATTTTACATTCACAGTGTCATATTTCAGTATTAGCTGTTAAGAAATGTGAAATTGTGAATAAACGTAGCATTACAGAAATTCTGTTTTAAAAACAATTGTAAGTACAACATGCACGCCATCTACTGTAACATGAACGTGTACATTTGGTATGTTGTCATGTTGTAAATTCCAACCGTGTTTGAATCTAATAACATCATTTAATTGATTAATAATAACCTTACAACACTACACATTTCACAGACAATTTATTATTAATATCACATTTCTTTATCTGTATTAGTAGTAAATAATTATCTGTGGCTCATACGGTGATTGCCTTCACGGATTAGTAGTCTGTTGCGGGGTGTTGCCGCGCCCAGATTTTATTTTACCCATAAGTGTAGTCAAATTAATTACAATCATTATTTTCATTATATATTAAAAATCCGTAATAATTTTAAAACGTTAATCATTACAGTCTGTAATTGTGACATTTGATTCAGTTCAAATTCGTTAATTATTGGATTATCTCAGACGCTCTCGTCATCCAAATTTGATTTCTTACGCTGGTATCCCGTGAGCTGTCAGCTGACGGACGGGGTGCCGTGTCATTGCTTTTTGGAAAGCTTTCTTTTCTATTTTGGAACGGCCCGAGTAAGGAGTTGTTTTTTCCTCCCCGCTGCGGCCAAGTGTTGGTGCTGAAGGCAGCCCGAATGTTCACTCAGTTTCCGGAGTTCTTGGTTTAGACTCGACTCTCCGGCAAGACAGTGGTCGCGTTTCAGCGACATGTCACGTGTATTCTCTTCAAAACCCCGATGTATGGGGTTTTTCCATTTGGATATTTTTGCACTTGAATTACTGAGGCCCGCTGCAGAGTTAGAGACTCAGCAAACTGCAGCGAGTATTGCGGTGCTCCGCTGACCAGCCAGTTCGGGCGCTCGCTGACCCTGCACCCCTTGGTGATCCCTTGGTGATCTCTTGGTAACCCCTTGGATTCCCGGAACGTGGTGTTCGCGGCAGACGCTCCTAGCAGCTAAGCTTGTTATAATCTCTTAGTTTAAGTTCGGTGGATTCCTTTCCTTTACATAAGCCTGGTTTTCCCACTCCCTGTGAAGTGTGCTCTCTTATCATTACTTAATTAAGTATTTAATTATTAAGTTTTGTTTGTCCGGTTGTCAAATCCATCACCTTCGGATAAATATTAAACGGTTGCACTGCTGCCAGGTGTTTTTTCTTTTACCCCAGGCCCACAGTGCTACAATGTAAAATTACTAACAGTGCGCCTAATGGGATATACCATCACAAACATATTTAAAACTTTAAACCGCTACATAATGGTCCATTTTCACTGTTTTTCGGTAAGATTTACAACAAAACTATTGAACTTTGGTAAACATAATGACTATGACAGATGCATTGAACCTTTAACAGTGATGTACAGATGATTGTTTTTTGTAAATAAATAGGTTTCCATTAAAAAAAATCAATGCTCCTTATCCCCTCGAGGAAAACCGCCTGCTTTTCGGTATGAAAATCTCAGTAAATTTACGTTTTTCTTAATTAAAAAAATACCTGCTTATGCTACATATAGTCAAGTTTAAATGACATAAAATAAAATCCAAGTTATCTACACTACATCTGAGAAAAAAGTTATTTAGTTGTAAACAAAATTTCTCGATTTTATGTTAGTTACGTAGAAGTTAACTTCTATGGAATAAGGTCCAATTTATTTATTTAGATTCGATGTAAACAAAAGTATGGAAGAAGAATTCACGTCGCGCCAGACCGCGCTCAGGCGCCGTAGCGAGTGGATGTATACGTCGCTTTACACTCGATTAGAAAAAAAAAAACATCGCTGTAGAAATACGAAATATACACTTCACATAACGTTTTGACCATTTTGAAAACTAACCATTTTTTTTTATAGTGGTTTATATTTCTAGTAGTAAGAGACACTGTTATTAGGTTGAAACAAAAATTCTAAGTTTGGTTTTTGTTAGTTAGTTTTGTTTGTTAGTTGTTGTTGGTTGGTTTTTTTTTACGTTTTAACTGTAGTTGGATTTGAGGTATTCATTATGGAACTTCTTGACGGGTAGAAATACATGTCGTTTTTGTAGTCTTTTGTTAGTAATGACGAGAGCTTACCACAGGACTTAACAGAGTGAGCTGATGGTGGTCTCCAGAGGTTGTTATCGAACTCCTTAACGGTTAGAAATAGATATGTCGTCCTTATAGTCCTTTTGTTAGTAGTGACGAGAGCTTACCACAGGACTGAACAAAATGATCTGATGACGACTCACTTCAAAAACTGTTATGAAACTCCTTGATGGGTAGAGACTGATATGTCTTGTTTGTACTCCTTTTGTTAAGTAATAACAAAATGACCTCATAATGGACTCTCACAAACGGCTAGGGAGCTCCTTCATGGGTAGAAATAGATATGTCGTATTCCCATTCTATTTATTATATTTTATTATCTATTCAGAATATATACAATAATATGATAAACACGCTGCAGTATTTACAAACAAGTGTACTTTTTCAAAAGAATCGAGTATGCTTACTGTTTATCAGAACATGGTCTCTCAAGTCTTGTTTATAATGAAACTAATTATTTTGTGAAAATTCTATCAAAGCTAGAGATGCAAAGTTTGTCGGTGGAATTAGGGTTCGTTTTACACAAAGACCATCATATGCTGCCCATTGTGCTACAGCTATTACAACTTACAATTCAGGTGTTTTGTAGTATGTTGTTCACAGAATTATTTTTGATATAGAAGCAAACGCTAATTAAAACATTCTCCTATCTAAATCTCTGAGCGCATACTCAATGTTTGTAGCTAATATCTACATGTACTAAAATTCAGTTATCATGATATAGTTACTCACCTAGCCCATGAGGAATTACACATTAATCAGACACTATGATACTTTAAAGCGTAAACTCTATATTTGTAGCTACTCTATACTATACAAAAAATTTGTTATCACTATAAAGATACGCATCTAGCCCATAAGAAATAAAACTTTCATCCGATACTGTGAGACTAAACATCTGAACTCAAACCTGATGTTTGTAGCTACTATGAATAATAAAGTTCAGATACATACATAATACAGCTACTCATCTGATCCATAAAATGAAACGTTGATCTGACTCTATGAGACTAGACCTCTGATTGCAAAGTTGATATTTAAACAATTATCAGTATTAAAATTCTGTTATCATGATACAGCTACTGACTTGGTCTATGAGAAATGATACTCTCATCTGATACGACAAGACTCAACCTCTGAGCGCAAACTTTATGTTTCTAGCTATTATCAATATTAAAATTCTTTTATCACGAAATAGCTCTCATCTGGTCCTTAAGATATGAAACATTTAGCTGACCCTAATGACACTAAGCTTTTTGATGCAAACTCGATGTTTCTAACTATTATTTATACTAGGATTCAATTATTATAAATACTGTCTTCACCAAACTTTAAAAAATTGAAACCTTACTCCTACACACTCCTCCTCCTACACTGCAACTATACTTAATTTAATATTGAACTACTAATACCCCAAGTTTGCAAGTCAAACAGAGGAATTACAAGATTTTTTTTTTAAATAATTTACTTACTTTTCTCTGGTAATTTCAAACAAGACGAAATTGATTTACTTTAACTTACTTGGCTTTAACTAACAAAGTTCCAATGACAAATGAACATTGTTTGTCTCTAACATACGTATTTTTTGAAATATTCGCGAATTGAACAAGTCTGCACAAGTTTAATTGATGCAAGTCTTAACAAGCATTACTAGGGCGAGCCAGAAAGCAATATGTATGAACATCTACCTACATCAAATTTGCAGGTTGTTACAAGTTCATGTGTTCCGGTCACTAAGTGAATATTTTGCCAAATGAAATTTAATGCGTAAAATTTAATTATTATTTGGGGAGTTGAGTTAACGCTTTGATGTTAGCAGAGAGTCGGCTCAACCGGGCAGACTCTCACTAAAGCGGTCACGCTGAATTACTATAACAGATGTGAAGGGCCCACAGTTCCGCACCGGAGAGTCAATACTCAATGTTTCTACATATACTCTCATCTGCTGAGATACAGTGTTGTGATACAACTCTACAAAACTATAAATTTAAGTAAAATATATTAAGGTAAGCATGTTTTTTAAATATATAGGAACATAATATCTCCGAAGAACTGTCGTTTTGAAACCGCTGCGACATAACTCTTGACAAACACCGAATTATTTAAGAAATATACAGATTTTGTCTTATTTAATGATTGTCTTTTGAGAATATGTAGATATCCTAATACACTGTTTTAAAGTATGAATGTCGATCTTTCTGTACAACTTGAGCAATTAATTTACGATGATCCCGTTCTTGGGTATTTATTTTTACTAGTGGGCGCCCAGTGGTCGACATTCGACCATAATTCGTTGATTTTTTAAAGTTTCAACTTATTTAGGGTTCTTTTGTCAAAGGGTATAACTTCTATAATCAAAGGTTTTCATCATGGCTACTCAGTTATTTGCCACTTTTTTTAAAATTATATGGGTGATGGGGTGTTATTGGATTAAATGTAGTATGTACATTATAAAGAATAGTGATACACCCAGTATCATTGTTTGGAAAAGTAATGGATACACAAATCGACCCCCATTTGCAACTCGCGGACCCCTATTTGCAGCTCGTGCACCCCCAGGGGTCCATGTGGACCACTTTGGGGACCTATGATCTAGACTATGATCCAATTACCACAATACTACTCCTCATGAGAATGTTGAGCACAAATTCTGTTTCTGTCTATTACGTATACATATTTAGGTTTAGTTATACTGTTGTTGACGTAGTATGACCTTGAAAAACTATAATTTATTTTGGTACTATAGCATCAAATATAACAAAAAGTAGAACATCAATAATAAGAATATATTGTAATATTTTTTATAAAAGTATCAAAGTAGTTTCAAGTGCGCTATAATTCCCCAGCTTATCGCTTGTCGTGTCTGTGTGCCTGAGTTATACGTATTTAGTAGGACTCGATGCCAAAATAGAACCGCGAAAAATTGGGAGCGCGTCCTTAAAATAGTGCTCATTGAACTCTATGAAACATTATTATACATTGCTATGGTTACTGCCTCATGTAGACGTAAACGCGGTAAATAAAACAAAATGGCTTCCAAACTGACTAAACATACAATATAATTCAAATTATATAGGTATATACAAATATATGAATTTCACTTATATTTATTCTTGGAAGCCAGCACAGCGCACACCTCACGCGCATATTTACAGTGAACAACATTTTTTGCTTAATTCCTCACGGATGAAGTCACGGGTAACAGTTAATTTAAAATAAAATAACCTATTGGTTAGTTTTTATAACTACAGTTGTTAGCCAGTAAAAGTCCTGTGAAAATCGGTCCAATCGATTCGGATATTTCACGCGCATGAAGTTGCTAGTCGAAAATAAAATAACTCAAGTTAGTCTTTATAACTTCAGTTATCTTCCAATGACAGTCCTGCGAATATCAGTCTATTCGTTTCGGATATTCCACGTGGATGAAGTCGCGAGTGACAGCTGGTATCGAAAATAAATAGCCCATGATACTCTTCATAACGTCATTTATATGCCAGTAAAAGTCCTATGAAAATCAATCTAACCGTTTAGGAGATTGCACTGCGGACGAAGTCGCGGGTAACAGGTAGTCTAAAATAAAGTATATTCGAACTAGCCAAGTAAGACCTTAGGCTACAATATTAACCCACGTTACCGTGATGGTGTGGAACAATCTCCCGGCCAGTGTGTTCCCTCCTTCCTATAACATGGGGTCCTTCAAGCTTAACGAAAATACATTTACGCAGTCCGTCATGACAGCGGCGACCGGTGAGGGATAGTGTGTCTGTCGGTAGTCGCCATTGTTTTTAGATGATACTGTGCTCACCATCAGGCACAGTAAAGTCACTTTGCCGTGCTAGAATAAAAAAAGGAGCAATAATATTTTAAGTTGTTATAACATATTTTATGTTGTTATAAATAAATTTCAGGACTGACCTTTGAACTTGCCACCCATTTAAATCTCACATTTTTTGTCGTTGAAGTCAATAACCAAAGCATATATATTATATATCATCATAATATTGTATTTAATATAACTTAACATATAATAACGTATAAAAAATTAACATAATATTGAACCTCTCATTTGACATTTATGTTTTTGATGAGTTATTATTTATTTAAAATTATAAACAATCATTTCTTATACATCGCACCTTTAATCAAAAAAAGATTTAACCCAAAATTTAGGTTTTTTTAGTTTTCACCAGAACGTTACGAGAAGAATACGTTAAATTCAACAGCCACTTCAATAAACTACGAGAATAAATGACTGTTGTTCTCTTTTTGATTTAAACGTGTTAATAAAGTAAAGTAATATAATATCTTAATAAAGTAAAGTAATATGATATAAGTCCATCCCTTAATAGAATGTTATTATTTTATTTACTTTAATTTATTTAAAAAATAGATCAATTCAGATTTATGAAATTTAATTTTTTTAAATGTTAATTTTTTTTTCGTGATATATTTTTATGCGACCTATTGCACTGTATTATGTTGTTACTTTGTCTGTTTTCAAATTATTTCATAACATTACTTTATAAAAAAACCTGAATAAACTACGAACTTTTTTTAAATGCTTATTCTGAGGTATTTCTCTTACAATAATGGTGATATCTATAATGACTAAATAGTGATACAATTACACTACTTATCCATAATTTTAGAATCAAGGACTTAAAGTCCTTTATTTATTTTTAAAATAAATGTAAGTGGAACGTGTAAACATGGTTAAATTGTAAACGCATTCTCCTTTTTTTTTATTAACCGAGTGAAATATAGTTTCTAGGTTTTATCGGATTTTTTCCCAACTTAAAGTTTCTAGTATTAAATTATATTGAAATAATTTTAAAGTTTTTTTTTCATATACTTTTCACTAAATTTCTTGATCGCCGAGACCAGAGCTGTCCCTATCGTGCAAACTACAATACTCGATTAAAACATTTTAAATTAATATCGTTAGAAAGTCGTCGAAAGATCTTGGACCTTCTTTTATTGTATAAGCTTGCTAATGGAAGTTATTGAGATCCCGGACGTATTAAATGAACAAAACTTAAATGTTCCATGAAAGGTTCCACGCTACCCAATTCAGACTGTTTTTTCCAAAACGTTTTTACGAACAAACATCTGTTCGCCTCTCAACGGTAAACCATTCTAATCATTCTAATTATTTTGTTAAGATAGTGCTGAAATAAAACATGGCGCAATATGTGCACATCTGTAAAGATGCTTCACACTGTCTTGAACTTGTGGGTTATTAGATTTATGTAATATTTTGTGAGAGCACCAAAGATGTAATAAATAAATATACAGTATTTTACTTTCACAACCTGACGTTGTAAGTAATAGTAGTAAAATACTTAAAAAAAACATTATTAAATAATTTATTGCTCCAAGTCGTTTCGTTTGCGATACCGTGAATCACGCCACTTTGTTATCAGATGCGGAATTCCACTCTACCTTAACTCGAACGGTTGCTATCTATTTATTTATATATCTTTATCATTATTATTTATATATATTTATCTATCTATATATTTGAAAAAAAAAATATCATTGGCAATAATCGGAAACCAATGAATTAGTGTTTGCTTTTTTAATTGCCTTTATTCTCTCAAGGACCCGCCATTGTAGGTACTTGTTTTAAATAGGAAGAAAATACTCATTTAATCTTTATATATATAATTATTAGCTGACCCGTGCAACTTCGGCTTTTATTTTTATCGTAGCACAGTAAAGTGACTGACACACACACTGACACAGTATAATACAAAAACAAGGTCGACTACCGAGAGACACGCTATCTCTCACCGGTCGCCGCTGTCATGCCGGCCTGCATAAATGTCTCTTCACGTTACACTTGAAGGACCCCATATTATAGGAAGGAGGGAACACACTCACCGGGAGATTGTTCCACAGCTTCACGGTACGGCAGAGATAAGAAGTTGCGAACTTTTTAGTTCGTGCCCAAATAGGATTTACCGTAAAACTATGGCTCCAAAGCCCAGCGCGCGTGGTTCGGGTATGAAAAGGAGAGAAAGGGATTAAATTAAATAGCTCTTCAGAACACTCGCCATGGTACAGACGGTAGAACACGGTCAGTGAGGCAATGTCTCTGCGCAACTGAAGCGGGTCTATAAATTGTGTAATGTCTGAATCATTAATAATGCGGACAGTCCGTCTCTACAACCTGTCCAGGGCAACTAGTAGGTTTTTAGCGGAACCGTCCCAGAGGTGCGAACAATATTCGACACAAGGCCGAACTTGTACCTTATAAAGGAGGTATAACTGTTCAGGCGTGAAAAACCGTCGCACCCTGTTCAGGATTCCGAGTCTCCGAGATGCAGTGGAGATGACGCTCCCGATGTTATCCCTGAGATTGAGGTCGCTGCGAATATCTATACCTAAGATATTGAGGCTATCTCGCATTGCGAGCGAGACGTTCTGGAGAGCAGAAAGAGGGGTAAATGGAGATGTTTTGCATGTAAACGCGCAAGCTTGTGTTTTGTTAAACTCGACCAAATTGCTTGCTCCCCACGTTGATATGAGATGCAAAGAAAGCTCCTTTTTTTTTTAACGTGGGGAAATCCCTTATGGATACGCCACCCTCCCGGGGGAGAGGGTGGGTTATGTGCGAGTCGCACGGTGTACGTCTGCCGCTATAGTTGGGGCGGCACGAGATCTCTATAGACTTCATCGTGCCGCCCCAGCGGTTGGCCCAGCAGCGAAAGCGCCGCCGCCGGGCCCCGTCTTGTTAGGAGACAGCCGGGTACACACCGGCCGTGGTACACAGCACTGAGGTTACGGCAATTGGGCGATAGTTATTGGAATCAGATCGTTTCCCCTTTTGGGAATCGGTTGCACGTTGGCCTCCCTCCAAGCCCAAGGCACGACACCAGAAAGATAAGACAGGCGCGTAAGTACTGGAGCCAACTCGGCTGCACATTTTTTTAGTACCGTCTGCACCAAATCGGTTATTAGTGGTTTCAATTGTATTTTTATACGCAAAAAATCTTGAAAAGCCTAAAAACGCGATTGCAGCTACATATACCGCTTCTAACTGTGAATTCAAACTATCCAGGGACTCCGGAGAACATATACCCAGTTGGTATGTGAAAAATAGTTTAAAAGAAACCTAGAACTCGTTCGGAGCATCACCTCCCGAACCCAATTAATATAAAAACTAACCTACATTTATTGCCGATAAATGTCTTCCCATTACCCCTTGGGTTGCTCCTATGAAGTCCTGTGCCGTTCAACTTCGCACCCGTTCAATATTCGCGTGGAGCCTACTTCAAGACTCAACAATATTCAGAAAACTAAATTTATCAATGTTATCCATATGTAACAAATTTTGTGTGAATCTTTTCATCATACCATCTATAATACATACAGTTGAAAAGATACAGTTCTTTAAAAATAAAACTCAAAGGTCAAAGAAGACGTTCTTTTTTGCTGCGGAAGTAAAATAATTGCTTACAAGGTCTTAATGAAGATAAATTAATGTGAAGTGAATATCATAGTAATAAATAGATTAGAGAATTACGACGCTTCGCTCTGTTTCTAGGTTTCCGACAATAAGGCGCCTACACCTTATACACTTTGTGAAATTAATAAAGAAATCGCTAACAGGCCCTTTTCTAAAATTATAGAAACGTTAATTCGTAATATAGACCGATTTTTAAAAGGTTTTCGTATCACCGAGAGCACATTCTCAAGGGCTGGTAACGCATCTGTGATTCCTCTCGTGTCACAGGTGACCCGCATGTCCGTTTCCCACCAAAATACATTCTGCTTAAAATTATTAAGCTATTAAGTTTATAAGGTTTCAATATGTTTAATGTATTCAGAATATATTTTGGTCAAAACGAACTGATACAAATATTAAAATAAGGCGTTTCCTGGTTGTCCAGGAAACTAAAGATTAGAGCTCCGGTATAGGTACGTTGCAAACTGACATAAATAAATGGTTATACCGGATTGAAATATACAACAATTGCAATTAAAATGAAATCAAAATCAAAAATACTTTATTAAACGTACGCCCTAAGAAGCCGCTTATGAACGTTAAAACTACCACCGGTTCGTGCAAACACCCACTCATCGAGAAGAGTCGGCGAACTCGATCTGGTTTATCATTTTAAGACATATATATTTAGAATACATTACGTCACAATTGTTTTTAGTGGATGGACAGAGAGGAGTCTATTCCAGGCACAATCATCGTTTACGTATTGACCCACTCTATAATATGCTTTTGACACCAAAACCCGTATGACATGGCGCTTAAACTTAAAGTTAGGCAAAACGGTAACATGCTTTGAGACTTAGTTGTAAAACATAACACTATTACCTAAAAAAACTGTTACTGGTTTTACTAAATCTGAAACATGGGACGATCGGTTTGTTTATACAGTTTAGTAATAGGTGCGGAGCAACAATGAAGTATGTTTCAAAATCGTTTTTTTTTCCTTCTGAGAGCTTCCGCTGCGTGTTAGCGTTAGCCCAAAGTAACTATTCCACGCGGACGAAGTCGCGGGCAAAGGCTAGTACATTAAATTATCAAGAACGTATTAGGAGGACAGAGTTAATATAGCACTCTGACACTCGACGTGCATCCTAATATAGACGTATTGAGATTGTCTTCATCATTTAAAATTGAAAGTTATGAGGGACAAGGGACAGATCCTGCTGTATCATTTGTATTCAATACACAAGATAATGTTTATTATCTCGCAGTTAAACGTATTCGTTTATTGAGAATATTAATTTCAAGGCTGAAGATAATTTTGTTTGTCGTCGTTCAAACGGTTTAGTGTTTTAAATTTTGTTTGTTCGCGCAAATACCAGTTCTTGTATTATGTATCACTTAGGTAATGAATGCTATAATAAAAAATGTTTTCTTATCGGTTAATTTGTGACAATGTTATAAATTTTCCGATGAAGATGTAGACATTAAGGTCTAAAGAACTACTAATCTCGATTGCTGTTCTTATTTTACCTTACACTATACATATTATAATCAAGTAGAGACGTTCTTACTTTAACAATTGAATATCTAATATTCATTGTTAATTATAAGACGGTTGTCGTTAACTTTAACTGACGTTAGTGCTCAAACTCCAGGATATATTACGTAATTAGTGGGTCCGGCAGACGTTGTCCCGCCCTGATTATTAAAAATTAAAGACAAATTATATACCAAAACGTTCCTCATAAATCACTACCCACTGGTGAAAACCGTATGAACATCCGTTTAGTCGTTTTTTCATTTATCGCGAACAGACAGACGCGGTAGGGGACTTTGTTTTATACTATGTAATGATAACAATATTCTTATTTTTAAAACCATAATATATATAGATTGAAACAACCAATGTTGTCAAACTGGGTCAGTCAAATTTCTACATCCCCCAAGAATTGCCACTGAACCCGGTGCTTCGATCAACAATAACTAGATATTGGGTCGGCGCGAAAAATACGTCTAGGTAAATAACAGCTCACTTGAAACGTGAGCTTTTATTTTGTTTAGTTTGTTTGAAACACAGTCAATGTATCTTACTTTCCCTAAATACATGTTGAATAAGTTATATTTTAAACTAACAAATAATATTAAATTTTGAACAAAATTACCGATTTTAAACCTGTGGTACAAATGTTTGGTCAAGGCTCGCCAATCACACAGAATAACGGGAAAAAGTACTTTATTCATTGCGTGTTAAGGTTGAATTCACACTAAATGTTGTTTATGTTGCCTTTTCATTTGTAAGTGATAGGAGCAATTTATTGCTTTACTCGTTTTGTCGTAAGTATTACATAATATTTTGAACATTCGTGACTTTATTACTGGGTGTCATGGTTGTAATTAGGTTGAACTTAAAACTGTTTTAGAACATTTTTTCACACTTTCTTAGTAAACAAATAGCTACACATAAGTATATATTTACGCGGACAGGATTTAGCTTCGATTTTGTACGTGACCCTTTATCTAGTTATTGTTGATCGAAGACCCGGTGTTAGTCCTTTGTCTCCAGTTCAACTTGCAAGATGTCCTATATATAATTTAGCTAAAGTGTCATCCCTATCAGGTATTGGTTCTTCAATGAATGCGTCTAGGACGGATACTGCCACTGTAACCTGAGTTAGTAATTCTTTTTTTTTCACAATAGTCTTGGTTTTATAACAAAATTTCCTATGTCGGGTTTATTTTTAATACTGGTTACGAATAGAGAACTATGCCGACTAGAACTTGTACATCCAATATTTGATTATCTATATCTATACATATAATAAAAATGAAGTGCCTGTATATAATATCAAAATATCATGTTTTTAATGAAAGTATACACGCTTCTGATAACAAAAATTCAATTTTTAAGATTTTTGTCGTTTTGTATGTCTGTCTGTTTGTTCCTGGTAATCTCCGAAACGGCTGGGCCGATTTTAACGAAAATTTCACTGGCAGATAACTGAAATTACAGCGGGTGACTTAGGCTACTCTAAATTAGAATAGCTGTTAACCGCCGTTTCGTCCGTAATGCTATCTCCAAAACGGATGGATTGATTTTCACAGGACTTTCACAGACAGATAGCGGACATCATAACAAGTAATTTAGTCTATTTTAATTTAGACTAGCTCTTAACCGTGGCCCGCAGTTCTATCTCCAAAACTGTTACGAGTGATCTTCACGAAACTTTCACGGGCACTCGGCTGAGTGCCTTAAGCGCTCGCCTTAGTAGTCCGGTGAAGCTGTTAAGACCTTGCTAGGTCAATAGCGTAGACAGTTCGAAAAAAAAAACTTTCACTGGGGTGTAAGGGGTGTCGAATAACATCATAAGACTTGAGACACCCAAGCCAGCCTCACCTGCACGTGGTACACCCTGTTGAATAACGAACGAGGTAATGGCGAATGCGGGTTGGTAG
Source organism: Antheraea pernyi (assembly GCA_015888305.1). Lineage (NCBI taxonomy): Eukaryota > Metazoa > Arthropoda > Insecta > Lepidoptera > Saturniidae > Antheraea > Antheraea pernyi. Next base: position 225,243 of record MU158976.1, read on the forward strand.
GGTTTTACAGTCTGACTGTGTCGCAACCACCATGTATATGGCGAAAAAGCCCGTCATAGTGATTCGCTTCTGCGGGTCGCGTTTCAGGATCAGCCTGTGCATATCCAGCTTTTCGCAGGCCAGCATGACAGCGGCGACCGGCGATGGATAGTGTGTCACTCGGTGGTCGCCATTGTTTTTGGATTGTACTGTGCTTACCATCAGGCACAGTGCAGTCAATTTGCCGTGCTAAAATAAAAAAAAAAACAAAAAAAACTGGCAGATAGCTGACCTTATAAAAAGTAATTTTAGTTTATACTAGCTGTTAACCGTGGCTTTGCCCGCAGTGCTATCTCCAAAACGGTTTGACCGATCTTCACGAGACTTTCACTGGCAGATAGCTGACCTTATAAAAAGTAATTTAGGAAATTTTAATTTAGATTAGCTCTTAACCGTGGTTTCGCCCACAGTGCTATCTCCAAAACGGTTCGACCGATTTTTACGGGACTTTCACCGGCATATAGCGGACATTATAAAAAGTAATTTAGTCTATTTTAATTTAGACTAGCCGTTAACCTTGATTTCGCTTTGCAGTGCTATCTCCAAAATAGTTGGACCGATTTTGATGGGACTTTTACTGGCAGATAGCGGACATTATAAAAAGTAATTTAGTATATTTTAATTTATACTAGCTGTTGCCCGTTCCTTCGCCCGCAGTGCTATCTCCAAAACGGTTTAACTGTTTTTCAAGAAACTTTCACTGGCAGATAGCTGATCTTATAAGAAGTTTATATGAAATTTATGAAAGACAAGAAATTTAGTAAAAATATGTTATTCACTGTAAACATGTGCGTAAGACGTGCGTTGTACTGGACTTCAAGAATAAATATAATTGAAATTCATATATCTATATCTATGTATGTAATTTGGATTAGATTGTCTTTTTGGTTATATTGACGGCCATTTGGTTTTATTTACCGAGCTTTCGTCTACATAGTTCAGTACCATAGTAACATAAGAATATTGTATCGGGTTCAATGAGCACTATTTAAATTGTCAAATATTAAAAACTACTTAGACAGCTATAAAGTTTTATATTTTGATTTATATTTATGCAAGATTTCAAGACGTTAACTCATTCATTGTTTACAATTCAACATTATTTTTATTAAAAGTAATTTTAAAGATAGAAGTGATCTTTCTAATAAGATATTAGACCATAAAAGTATCACTTATTGACAATATGGGCACACTACCTTGTCTTGTCATAAATACTGAAACAAAGAAAAAAAATCTATTGCATATAACATTAATTACTTTTACAGTATGTTAGTTTAATACATAAATATAAACCAATTTAAAACATAAAAAGCTTATTCGAAGTAGCCTCCATTGGCTGCAATACAGACCTTTAAACGTTGAAGCCAGTTATCAATAGAAGCACGCACTCTTTCCATGGGAGCATTCTTCACTGCCAATCGTACGGATTGTTTTAGGGAATCCAAATTATCATGGCGTTTAGAGCAAGCGGTACTCTCGAAAACTGACCATAAATCCATTGCCCGGTACACAAACATTTTACTAATACCAAGCGTATGGCGAGTTTTAAATATTGCATTTGGCTCCATACCTACTTTGTGTAATGCAATCACAGCCATTCGGTTCTCTTTATCAAATGAAGGGCAGACTTATAAAGAGTTGCGCCATAATAATTATCCTTAGTTTAGTAGACCATATATCGTTTACATACGAGAGTATGACGTATACATGGGAGCCAGTCAAGTATTACGTAAGCACTGTTGGGAATGAGGTCCTTGAGTTGTTTATTTTTGATGACATAGAGGATTGAGTGGTCTCGATGGTAATTACGTTAGCAATATTTATTTATTTAACCAGAACAGTTTTGAAAATACTTATACATAAAGTTTACGTAAGCATGGCAGGATTTTTTCTCGAACTAACTACACTATTGGCCTAGCAAGGCCTTAACAGCTTCACCGGACTACTAAGATGGGATGGGGTAAGAGCATTGCTTACTTTTGCTGAGCAGGGTGAGGGAGCGGTCAGATATTACAAAAATTCTACATACGTAATACTTGAACGGGGTCATATACCCTATAGATCTTAGCATAAATTCACACATACCTCTCTATTCTTCTCTGTGGCGACTTTAGGTTTAAAGAACAAAGAGTTGATGAAGCCGAGGAACATGAGAATGTAGAGGCCGAGGTGTGTGAACGCGGCGGTCAGCAGCGACGATTTCTCGAATGATCCCGGAAACGTGTCGTACTGGGACCAGTCCATCTTGGGGATACCTTCTTCCGCACTCCATTTATACTGTAATCGTACGGTACTTTTATTTACTATGAGCTCTGAATAGTTAAAGAATCTTCTCAACACAAATCTCTTTAAATTTCAATCGTTCATTTTAATTATATTTTTTGATAGTCATTGCTCGTATATCTATAGTCTAATTTCAAATTAGTTTTATATAAAACATTTAGCGCACTTTATCACCACTCATTCATATTAGAATATACTAAAATTATTTTTAATGCAATTTGTGTAAGTACATTATAAAATAAGATATATAATAAATTAAGATATAAAATAAGATATAAAATAATAGTATAAACGATAAAAGTAAACAAAATATGCTATAATAATTACCTACTTATCCTTAAAACTGGTTACAACTACAGCTGAGTACACATTATACGTATTCAATATAATAATTTTTGCATAGATTTTGGAGTAACCTCTGTGTTTACTTATCAAGTATGCATATTATTTAATATAATTAATTTATTTATAATTATTTAAAACTAGCTGTATCCGCAGCACCGCACGCGTTTTTCAAAATTGTATTTAAATAATATAAGGATACAGCTAGTTTTAAATAATTATAAATAAATTAATTATATTAAATAATATGCATACTTGATAAGTAAACACAGAGGTTACTCCAAAATCTATGCAAAAATTATTATATTGAATACGTATAATGTGTACTCAGCTGTAGTTGTAACCAGTTTTAAGGATAAGTAGGTAATTATTATAGCATATTTTGTTTACTTTTATCGTTTATACTATTATTTTATATCTTATTTTATATCTTAATTTATTATATATCTTATTTTATAATGTACTTACACAAATTGCATTAAAAATAATTTTAGTATATTCTAATATGAATGAGTGGTGATAAAGTGCGCTAAATGTTTTATATAAAACTAATTTGAAATTAGACTATAGATATACGAGCAATGACTATCAAAAAATATAATTAAAATGAACGATTGAAATTTAAAGAGATTTGTGTTGAGAAGATTCTTTAACTATTCAGAGCTCATAGTAAATAAAAGTACCGTACGATTACAGTATAAATGGAGTGCGGAAGAAGGTATCCCCAAGATGGACTGGTCCCAGTACGACACGTTTCCGGGATCATTCGAGAAATCGTCGCTGCTGACCGCCGCGTTCACACACCTCGGCCTCTACATTCTCATGTTCCTCGGCTTCATCAACTCTTTGTTCTTTAAACCTAAAGTCGCCACAGAGAAGAATAGAGAGGTATGTGTGAATTTATGCTAAGATCTATAGGGTATATGACCCCGTTCAAGTATTACGTATGTAGAATTTTTGTAATATCTGACCGCTCCCTCACCCTGCTCAGCAAAAGTAAGCAATGCTCTTACCCCATCCCATCTTAGTAGTCCGGTGAAGCTGTTAAGGCCTTGCTAGGCCAATAGTGTAGTTAGTTCGAGAAAAAATCCTGCCATGCTTACGTAAACTTTATGTATAAGTATTTTCAAAACTGTTCTGGTTAAATAAATAAATATTGCTAACGTAATTACCATCGAGACCACTCAATCCTCTATGTCATCAAAAATAAACAACTCAAGGACCTCATTCCCAACAGTGCTTACGTAATACTTGACTGGCTCCCATGTATACGTCATACTCTCGTATGTAAACGATATATGGTCTACTAAACTAAGGATAATTATTATGGCGCAACTCTTTATAAGTCTGCCCTTCATTATGTCACATTTGGTGACACCAATAATTATGACCTCGCACTAACTCCATACTAATATTTTATTACCCACTAGCTGTGCCCGCGTCGCTGTCCGCGTGGTACCTAATCTAAACAAAACACCGACTAATAAAATCATCTGAATGTAGTCCATTTACTTATCTACTTTTCTCTCGTACTTTACTCGCGTCCTCATTAAAATTTGAATAACTTTTGGTAGAGTGAACTGATTTTAATTAAACTTAGACTAAGTGTTACTCGAGGATATCCATTTTTTTCTCGAACCGACTACGCTATTAACCCGATAGGGTCTTTACAGCTTCACCGGACTACATTACTCGAGGATATGCTTTATGATTGATGTATGGTTTTATTGTGAACGCAGTACTTTAGCAGTGATGAGTGTTCAAACAGACAGGCAGACATTTGTAAAAATGATTGAAATGTATTTTATTACTTATTCCAAGACACGTGCAACAATTTTTTTCATTATTCTTATTATATGTGTAGTCGGATGTGCCCGCGACTACATCTGCGTGAAATTTCAATTATAAAGACAGTGATTAATAAAATCATAGCATTGTATTGTGTATTAAAACTCGACATCGACGATTTAATTAGCCTCATCCTTTGTGAACGTTTTTGTTCTCCGAAACGCCGCATGGCACTACAGTATCTAGTTCTACATCGTATATATATGGAAAACATTATAGCTACGTTAAGTCTTGACGGATGCACAGAGAGAAATGTTAGTTACAGACATCAAAACCATTCACATATTGATCCATCCTATAAAAAAAAGTGTGTGTGTACTTATGTAGACGCGTTAGAAGTTATACTTCTTTGGTGTAACAAGATAAAAATCTATTATTAATTTATTGAGAAAACTAAAATGTTGACTATAGCTAACTTCAGGGTGTCGGTTTTTTGTAAAGGTGTGCGCGCGCATCGTAAAAATTTATTCTCATCATTTTTCCCTAACGCACCAAAAGAAGTATAACTTCAATAACCCTTTAGACATCATAACCAGCTTGAAATGCTGCTTCAACATACTACCCGGCAAGTCTATAATATTTTTTTGCTGCTTTATTGTAAAACATAACACTTGTTACACAATACGTATAATCAGCCAGCCAGTCAGTCAGGAAAACCAATAAACACTCCGAAGGCACTGCGACCATTTATCCGGGCAGAGCCTCGCCCCACAATAACTTCCACATAGGATTGAGTGCAGATCAGCGACATCTTGCCCTTTATATGCCGAACTCCCACCAATGTAGTCTCACACCGGGGTGAATGAACAGCCGGTAACTTCAACCAATAGCGTTCGAGGTCATTAGTAACATCCCCGATAAAGTCAATAGCGCGGTATCGCAGGTCAATAGTGGTTCCCCGGGTGGCGTTGTAGTCTCGCCTCTCGCGTGTGTCATAGCGGTACCGGACGTAGTCATTAACACACTATTTTTCTAGAAAACTATTACTGGTCTTACTGAGCCTAAAACATGAAATGGCCAATTTGTCACAACAATTTCTTTATGGTATTTAAGTTATGTCAGTTCTTTATTCAACTCTGCTTTTTAAAGTTTTTGCGGACATGCATTAAATTATTAGTAACTACTACTATACCAAATTTCGTGAAAATGTGTCCAGTAGATCAGTAGATCTTGCGTAAATTTCTTCTCTTTTGTGTTTCCTTATAAGTAAGATATACATATAAACGGATGTGATATCATTACATAGTATTCCTCTAGTAAGTCCCCTACCGCGTCTTTCTGTCTGTCTGTTCGCGATAAACTCAAAAACTACTGAACGGATCTTAATGCGGTTTTCACCAGTGGATAAAGTGATTCACGAGGAACGTTTTGGTATATAATTTGTCCAGGATTTTTTTTATAATCAGGGCGGGACAACGTCTGCCGGGCCCGCTAGTATATGTTAAATATAAGTGTTATACTGGTGTATAATCTATTACCATACCAAATGTCATCAAAATCCGTCTAGTAGATTTTGCGTGAATCCTGTTCAAACGACAGACAGACAGACAAAATTTTAAAAACCATAGAAATGTGTTCGGTCATTGATTCTAAGCCCCTCAGAGTATTTTTTCTTTAAAATATTTATTGTACAGATTTCGTCCCGTGACCCTTCTATATAATAGGTCTTTACCTATGAAATTGCCTTTCTGCAGTACTGGCCATTTCAAATCAAAATAATTTTTGTTTGGGTAATAATTCTAATTTCAAATTAATGTTATTTTAAAAACATGGAATTATTTTTCCAAAAGAAGTAATTTGTTTATTGATTAGTGTTACATTTTCATCGCATTTCAATCTTTTTTGTCATCAATTTTTCACAAAAATTGAGTAATTATGGAATATGAGTATCGTCGTGGCAGCAACGCGGCATGCAACATCAACGAAGTTTACGGAGCTAACACTAAAAACCAACGCACCACCAGTTTTTGGTTTGCTCGCTTCCGTTCTGGGAATTTCGACCTCAAATGAATCTCGCTGTCGTTCGAAGACTTTGGTCGACAATGACGAATTAAAGGCGATTGTGGAAGCTGATGATACACAATCTACGGCTGAATTAGCAGCAGCTTTCGACGTTAGCGTCAAAACAATATTGGTCCATTTGCGTAAAATTGGCAAAAGAGCTTGACAAATGGGTGCCCCACGAACTCAATGGTCGCCAGCGCGAAGTATGCGTCGAGACGTGCCTTGCACTGCTCAACAGACACACAAATGAAGGAATTTTGAACCGCATTGTTACCTGCGATGAAAGTGGATTCTGTTTGATAACCGCAAGCAAGCGCTTGGATCCTGGTTCACCACCTAAACAATGCCCTAAACGAAAACTTACCCCTAGTAAAGTGATGGTCACTGTTTGGTGGTCTAGCGCCGTTGTGATTCATCACAGCTTCTTACCAAACGGGGTGAGCATTACTGCAGATGTGTACTGTGAAGAACTGAACACAATGATGTAGAAGCTGGCACATCTCCAACCTGCATTGGTCAATCGCTCGTCTCCCTGCTCCTGCACGACAACGCGCGACCTCATACTGCACAGCAGACGGTCTCCAAGTTGCAAGAACGGGTTGGAAGTTCTCCATCATCCGCCCTACTCCTAGACCTTGAGCTTACCGACTACTTCTTTTTCCAGAATTTGGATAACTCCTTGGCGGGAAAAAAATTCAATACCCGAGAGGCAGTACAAAATGCCTTTGAAGAATTTGTTGCCTCCCGTCCAACTGATTTCTTTAAGAAGAGCATTAATAAACTGCCACTGCGTTGGCAAAGATGCATTGATTGTATGGGTGATTACTTCGATTAATACAAATGAAAAAAAAAGATCGTTTAATTTTTTTCATACAAAACGGCAATTTCATAGGTAAAAACCTAATATATAAAAATGAATCTGCGTAATGTATATACGCACAACTTCAGAATGCCGGCAAGAAATTGGATAATTCTTTTTTTTGTGTTCGTTATTGCCACGTTATACAAAAAATATTGAAAATGGAACAATTAAATAAAAGTTTTTTTTAAATTAAGATTCCGATGACAAAGGCGCACAACAAACCTATTAAAAAAAGTAACAGACAAAAGTTTTGATTGATTTCTTTTGTTTTAAGATCCAGAAACACTATTGGACGCGGCAGACTGACGTTGTTTTGATAATAGTTTAGAAGTTTTGTAGAGACACATATACCTACAGAAGACGTGATATATGAGTACTACAAAACTTCACACAAAAATGTAGAAGCAGCACCACGAAGGTCCGAGATTAGTCGGATTAAAAGCGCGACTACTAAAAATTCGCCGGCCACATGCTACCTGGGTGCTATTGTAATCTCACTGACAGACCGCTCACAAAATACGGCGAAACGTTACTGTCGTAACTTGTCTTTTTCAGTTTATCGCCCAAACATTGTTTTCGTTTCCTAGATTTCATTTTGTTTTATAACTCCATAATTATTTGTATTGTCGATTCATTTGTTTATTTGTACGTGCTGTATTTTTGCGTTTGTTGTATACGCCTGTTTGGTTCAATGAAGAGGATTCGTTTACCAGCTGCCAAATCGGTAATTGGTCTATACAAGCAGAGTCAGTTTTTATTTTCCATCGTACCTTCTGAAAGTAGCAACGTGTTAGCCGCGCTGTCACGTTCTGCTAAAGGTTAAATCGTGTTTTGTGTGTTTGGATGTGAGTTTAGAAGTTGGGTCTTGTTTATTGTTAAAAATGCCACCAGTAAGGCGTCAAAATATCGGTCGGCGTACGTGTAACGCAAGTCAGGTATACAGTCTTCGAGGTAATGAGACGGAAGAAGAGCGATGTCAGCGTTTAGAGGCAAATATGATGAGAATTTCTGAAGCGAGATCTACCACCTCCCAGGCAGAACCCATACCATCGACTTCAAGCGAGAGGCGACCAAACAGACGGTCAGATGTAACAATTACCTATGAACGTTCGGCGTTTAGATATGACACAACAGTCGACGCTGGTGATAAATCGGTTGATTTTGGAACAATATGGATACTATTTGTCGATATTGCAATGCTTTGAGGTTTCGACTGGAACCGACAGGATTATGTTGCACGAATGGAAAGGTCAAATTACCGAAAAAAATAAGAAAGTTATAACAGTATGTTCCAATTGACATTTGGTGCAAATGTTGCAACGTGGTTTCAATCCAACTTTTAAGGTATTGATTATTCTATAAATAACATATTAACATATACATCCATTACCATTTATAGCTACACGTTATGATAATTCTATTTCAGATTATTTAAATTTAAACATTCAGAATAAAATTGATGGACACATACATTCAAGTTGATCGATTCCATTATCGATACAAATCAGGTAGCCAATATCCAACTGAATTTTTGAATTCATTGGATTTGCCAGGATTACCACCACACAATTTGCAGTTAAAGGTTAGCTCGGTGATAATTATGTTACGCAATTAGAATCAACCAAAACTGTGCAACGGAACAAGACTCGCTGTTAAAAAAAATGAAAAATTTAATTGAAGCCACTATAATCATAGGAAAGTTCAAAGGCGAAGATGTGCTCATTCCAAGAATACCACTACTGCCAACTGACTTTCCTTTTGAATTCAAACGTGTCCAGTTTCCAGTGCGCCTTGCATAATAATAAATCCCAAGGCCAATCGTTAGAAGTGTGTGGAATAAACCTTGAGTTGCCATGTTTTTCGCGTGGGCAGTTGTACGTTGCGTGCTAAAGAGTCGGCAAACCATCAGCCTTATATGTTTCTTCTCCAAAAGCAAAACACCGAGATTATTGTACACAACAAGGCATTAAAATTGAATGTAAGAATAATTTTAAGAATAGTTATTTATTTACTATATTTGAGTAAATAAGTGTGTGAAATTATTAATAAAATCCATTTAATTTATTGACAAATAAATGTATTCCAATATTTGTCAATAAACAAATGCATATGATGAATATATACAGTCGTATTATTTTATTCTAACTTCATTTCAATATATGGTCCTATTGAAAACAGGAGCTATTGTTAATTTGTTTTTAATAAAACCAAGTCTTTTAGTAATTCAGAAAATATGGCGGTACGAAGTTCGCCGGGTCAGCTAGTTTATAATATGTATGTATAGATTTCAATACCGATACTTTTTCACCCTGTGTATATATATATATATATATAGACTTAAGGCTTGCTTATAATATCGTCAATAGATTAATACAAAATAAAATTAAAATACTATTATAGGAATCCCAAATTGGCATTTGTTTGTCTTTGTTTCGATTGTATACATATAATATAATAAGTATTTATACTTTTTGTGTTCAGCACATTTATATTCAGAGCGGTAAAAAGTTAGGCGCGGACTGTACGCATTATACACGGCGTAATACTTAGACTCGTGGTTTGTAGGTAGAACGTGAGTACCTCCTCAATGAAGATTCTCCACTACAACATCCCCTGAGCCTGTTCATTCATATATACTTAGTTTTAGAGCTGATAAGTAAATAGTAGTTAGTTCGTATTCTTGCGAATGTGCCGAAGCTTTTGGTACATTTGGAGCATTCTTTGAACTTCCAATTTCGAACTTCTTCTGTATTTCCGATCTCTTGTGGATGTCATACTTTCAAACATCAAAAATCAATACTAATTAGAGAAATTTCATTACCAAACCGGGCATAAAAATCTGGGAATGGATCGAAATTTATTCAATAAATAAAATCGAATTTTATTAAATAAAATCGAATGGTACATTCATTTTTAACACTCGATATGAAATTTGTAAAATAAAAAATTTTAACAAAAAATTTCTAAATATCTTTGATATTTTTTTCTATAAAGGTCATATAAAAACAAAAATTCAAAAAATATCAAATTTCGACATTTTAAAGAAAGTATATATCAGTTATGTTAAGAGTAGGTCCTTTAAAATTACATACCATTTCCATCTGTGTAAGTCTGCGCTCAACAAAGCTTTTCGGCTATTTTCACTAGATCGAATCTTCTTTTTCAATATACTACCACTCCTGTACCTCCTAACATAAACCCGCTTCGTATGACTCTTAACTTGCTACACGACCGTCCAACTCTCGATCGCATATGATGATATAATGGTAAAAAAAAACAATTGTAAATAAATAATGATACAATAATAAAGCTATTGGCCCCATATACATAAGACTGGACCTATGATACTATACTGCGGTTATTACATTTATTAATTAATTATTTTATTAATCATGTTAATAATGATTTTAAACGTAGGAACTATTATTATTATTGTACTTAAATATTATACTTCGGAATTTTATCTGAGACGTTAATTATAGTTATAGAGCTCGTTTTATTTAATCTCACTTGCAATGTTTATCAAATTTTTAATGTATAACAACTACATGTAACCAACGGGAAATACTTTTTAAATAGTATATAGTAGTATAGTGTATAGTCGTATAGACATTTCATTTTTTATACTTTCGTTAAGAGAAATCTCGCGCTTACAAAATGTACAATAGAGGAATAGTTTACTGAGCATAGAGAATTTGTAAGTCGACCGACACATTGAGTACGTTCATCTTGTTGATGTTTCCTTTTGGGTCAATTATTAAGTATTAACTGGCGCACTCGCCGCCAACACCTCGTCTCGCCTCACATACGTCTGTTTATTACGTAATGTTACATTGAAACAAGCATACATTCGAAATTATAAATATTTTATTTAAATTAGGCCCTGAGAAGGCACATATGAACGTCAAAGCTACCACCGGTTCGAATAAACAACCCACTCATCGAGAAGAACCGACAAAAATCTCATTCTGGTTTATCTTTGCATGATACATATTTTCACAAACATAGATAGTTAGTTCCCTGTTGTTAATGCCTTGTGTATTATTGAGGAACACCGAGCTCTCGATGGCAAATGTACTGCAACAACTTTTTTTATTTCGAACTGACTACGCTATTGACCTATCAAGGTCTAACAGCTTCACCGGACTACTAAGGCGAGTGCTTAAGGCACTCAGCCGATTTTATTTGACAACTAGCTCGATGATTTTGATCAGGTACGTTATATCTGCTATTTCTCATTTCACAAGGGGAAACAAATGGTGATTATTGGAATCTCGACATCTTTAGCTCCTTTTTTTTATTCGAAGCACGATAAAGTAAGAAACATGTCTGATATTAAGCGCGGTCCGATCTAAATACTACGGGGATTTTCGAGGAATATACAACCTATCGGCAGCCGTCGGCGTGATAATAGTCTGCATAGTTGAATATAAACTAGTAGACCCCGGAACGTGATAATCTAAAAGAGTCATTGTGAAAAACACATGTTTTGGAATTTTTATAAACTACTTTCCTGGTAACAATGTAGTTTTTTTTCTATAGATCTGAGGATACCAATAAATATTTGTATTTACGTGAAATCACTGGTTCGAGTTTCGGCGAAGCGAGCATATGTATATAGTAACGGAAGACTGATTACAAGTGTGAGTTATCAGTCAGTAATGTAATGTAAGGCCTGTACGAGAACAATGCTTGTATATTTATATTTTCAGTATCAATATTTATCTTATCGCCGTTGAATTGTGACGCGATCGTAAATTTAAGTTATTTTAACTTCAATATTGTACTATTTATCTGAATCGCAATTACTCTGACTCATTTCTTTGATGTTCTCATTACTGATTACTCACTATATGTTGAAAATATAAAAGTATTCTTGACGTGATAACGTATTATAAATCGATGCACGCCGGCTGCACGCACGAAAATACATGAGTCATTGTCACGTTCCGCATGAGCGCCCGGTGCAAGCGAGAGCGCGAAACAAATGATAGAGAGGCGGGATCAGCCTAAGCGTTCGGCTTGTGACGCATATCAATGTTTTCTTATGACGTTATCACGTAAAATCATCGTCCGTAAACCGACTTTACAGACCGTTATCTATCGAATAAGGATATCGTTCCAATGAAATTATGGCGCGTATAACTAGATACGGGAGTTTTTTTAACTTTCATAGATTATAGATAGATATCTCGATTTCGAAAATTGTTATAATTTCTTATATGCAGAGCTATCTTTGGTGGCGGCACGCGAGGGCACGCAGTGCCCTTTAAGGTTATCGAAAAATTGCCATAAAAACTGAAAAAAAAATGTGGACTTACAACATTTGAAAATTAGTGTTGCCCAAAAAAAGGGATGACAAAAAGGGCCTGCTTATATGTAATCCATGATCAATAAAATAGCCCATGATCGACATAAATATTATGTGTGTTTTAATATTACATAGCCACGAAAACAAGTTAATGTTTATTATATACTAATAAGGATAATATTATGTAGCTTCGATAATACTTAAAATTATGTCTCTCTGTCATTAAAAATCTCGTAAAAGTCGGTTCAGACGGATCAGACAAATAAAAAGGCGATAAATTTTATCTGCATATATAAATTTCTTTATACTTTGAATTGAAGTAACAAAAAAATTACAGGTTCAGCAAAGGTTTTCCAGTAGTAACTTTTTTTTTTTTTTTAACGTGGGGAAATCTCTTATGGATACGCCACCCTCCCGGGGGGGGGGGTGGGTTATGTCCGAGTCGCACGGACTAAAACCCCACGGTGTACCGACAGACCGTTTTGTGGGGGCGGCAAGGGATCGAGCGAGCTAATCAACCTTGTAGAGCCGCCCCCACGGTCCGCCGGGCTCCTACCTATAGAGGGACAGATCGGGTACACACCGGCTGCCCCCCCTCGTCCGCCGGACCCGTGCAATGAGGAGATGGGCCCCCCGGCCCATCCCCTCAGGTCCGGCTACGGTGGCAGGAGGAGTTGGGCGAAGCGCCTTCTCCTCCTGCCTGTCCTCCTTTGGCGGAGACGGCCACTTTGAGGGTCTGCCTCGCGGGCCCTCTCCGCCTCCTCCTTCTGCGAGATGACCTCCTCGCAGAAGGAGGCCATCGCTCGCCAAGCCTGTTCGCTGCCGAGCATGGCCGAAACCACGCTCGGCAGCGATAAGTCCGTCCCCACGGCCGCCGCCAGGATGCGGCGCTGCTCCCCCCACGCAGCACACTCAGACAGCGTGTGCTGCGCGGTATCTTCCTCAGCGCCGCACTCGTGGCAGGCGGCCGTCGGCTCCCTGCGTGCGATCCGGTGCAGGTACCACCCGAAACAACCGTGTCCCGTGAGTACCTGCACCAGTCGGAACGTCAGGGAGCCCCACTCCCTGGCAGTCCACTCCCGCAGGACCGGGCGGACGGCGTCCACTGTGAACCGCCCGAATCGCTCGTCCGCAAGGTCCTGCTGTTTCCAGTAGTAACTGCCCTAAGTCTAGTTATAAATGCGACATTTATGTAATATTTCAGGGCTACGCGCCCCTGTACGACCCGTTCGAGCAGTTCTACTCGCGGTACGTGTACCGGCGCGTGCGGCACTGCTTCAACAAGCCCATCTGTTCCGCGCCCGGAGCCCTCGTCACTGTCAAGGAGCGGGAGACCACCGACCGAAACTGGACCTTCAGGTATCACAATCTGTTGGCGCCCATTACATTTCCGAATAATCTTACCCTTGCCCTCACCTCTTCCCTTTCCTTCCATTCACTTTGCTTCCATCTTGATCTCGGACGTATCAACACATACGTCTCGTAACAAGTACATACTGAATACATCGTTAAACAAAAAATAGTGAATGTTGGTATAATGAACGTTTCCGACTCTAGAAAAAGTAGTGTATCGAAAATTGTATACATATTATCGCCGCGAGTGAAGTGCACTTGAGAAAGCCGCATCATCCACATTAGCAATGTCTTTATACAAGACATTTTATTCTCTGTTTAATAGATAATAATGATGAATAAAATAATGTACCACATATTATATAGAAGATTTGGCGCTTATGCCTTTATTGTAATTTGGACAAGAAAATTGATTAAAGGACATATAAGAATTACCTATATTGACAACGTCAGAATTGGCAGTATGGATTAATTCCTTCGCCTGTCCTATTGAACGAATATTATTACTACTACTAACGAAATCTCTCAAAAGGAAGGGGAGTCCGATTGTTGCGTTCGTGGCAAGCGGACGTGCGCTCTAGTTTTCTCGATACGTGTTTGTTTACATCGTGTTCGTGACGTCATCAGTCAGTTGGTGTTTTTACGCGAGCGTTTCTTTTGTCCGTATCGAGAATCTCGGGTTTCGTGTTCTCTCCTGTTTCGTCAATCGATTTGTTTCTTGACGAGTCTCTCGTTACGCGTTCTTTTCAGAACGTAGGAAACCGTACTTGTCAGTACGTCAAACCGCACTTTTCAGTGCGTCTGCGTGCTCCTCTTCGTGTCGTCGTGTCGCCGCGCCGGCTGAAGAGAAGAAAGAAGTGGTAGGGCTTCCCCCTAGGCACTGTAGGTCCACTGTGAGGCATTGCACATCACCCACAGCTCCCTTTGATCCGGACTCGGGATAGTCTGTTAAATTCATTAAGGCGCGCCCCCCCTCCCCCTCTGATCTATGCCAAGATCGAGGCATCCAACAATTTTGAGATCCCATCCGATCGCGATCGCGATAGCGATGATAGCGACTCCGATTCTGGCTCCGATATGGAGCAAGACCCTCATGCTCAGCAAGCTCCTCCTGCCGAGCAGGCCCCTCCTGCGGACGATGGCTTCACCACCCACACGCACCGCAAACCGCGCAAGAAGCGCTCTAACTCCTCGTCCGATCCGGAAGGCAAATTGCCTTCCAAAAAGATCGCTAACGTCAATGGCGCGAAAGTGCCAAAGACGACACCAGCGCCCTCTAGACCCGCTTCGCCCAAAACTGCGGGTTCCGCAGGACGCTTTGTCCTGGGTTGAGATTTCTAGCCTGCTGGAAACGGCAGGCATTCCTTACACCTCCGCTGTGAATACCGCTATAGGCATTCAGGTGAAAGTAGCCACGTCCACCGCCCATCGTAACCTCACTCGTTTCCTTCGGGACAACCAGTGGGGTTATTTCACGCACTCTCTCGAGGTTGTGATCCGTAGGGTTCCTTCTGAACTCCCGACTTATGACATTTCCGACGACCTCAAAAAACAGAAGATTCCTGTTCGCGAGGTTCATCGTATGCGCTCTCCGCGCACCAGGGCTCCATATGATATGGTTCTCGTTGTCCTCGATCGCACCCCTCAAGGGAAAGCGATCTTCAATCTCACATCCCTCTGCGGCCTCTCCGGCGTTATCGTCGAGCCGCCGCGCAAAACGTCTGTGCCCTCGCAGTGTCACAACTGTCAGGTGTACGGACACTCCGCACGAAACTGTCTCCTGAAACCCAGGTGCGTTAAGTGCCTCGGCGACCACTCCACCAAGGAGTGTTCTCGCACTAAAGACTCCCCCGATCCCCCGAGCTGTGTTCTGTGCCGCGGCGTGGGTCATACCGCGAATTATCGCGGATGTCCCCGCGCCCCGCGCACAAAGCGCCCTCGCTACCCCAGGCAGGCGTCGCCGTCTAAGGCGGCCGCCGCTCCCGCCCGCCCCCGACACCCACCTCTCATGTCCCGAGAGGCCTTCCCGAGCACGTCGCGTGCACCGGCAGCGTCCGCACCCGCGACTAGCGCGCCCCCCCGCCCCTTCCGGGCCTCTCAGGCTCCGTGG
>MU158976.1:255186-267296 GCA_015888305.1 Antheraea pernyi
ATGGCGTTTAGAGCAAGCCGTACTCTCTAAAACTGACCATAAATCATAATCCAGCGGATTAATATCGGGACTAGACGACGGCCAGTCTTCAGCTCTGATGAATTCTGAAAAATTCGTTTCCAAAAAAAAAAAGTGCGTGCGTACAAAGTACATATGTCAGAAGTGAAACTTATTTGGCGAACTAATTTATAAGTCCTGTTTATATTTATACAAATCTAAAACTTTAGAAAATTAGAAAAAAAAAAATTAAAAAAAAAGATGAAATTTGCGTTTACTGCAAATGACGTCACTTCCGTTGCATACCTGCGTGACGTTACATCTGTAAAAATTTTACCCTCATGCGCCTAAAGAAGTTTCACTTCAACAAGACTGTGTAGACCGAGCTGACCCCGGCGCCGAGTCTTGCTGGAATGCCCATTCTTGGTTATTGAACATGGTGTTGTTAAGGGTTTCACTATCTTCTCAAGAATGATATCTTGATACACTTATTCTGATGTTTTGATACCTTTCTCACAAAAGTATGGCTCAGTCACTCCTTCATAGCTAATACCCCACCAAACCATCACTAAAGTCGGATAGTGCCCACGTTGCACTCTGTCGGCTAATTGGGAAGCTTCCTTAGAGCTTTGAGCATAAATACGGTCATTTTGTTTGTTAAAATATGGATGGTGGTAGAGCCACGCTGTAGCTATTACTAGTTCCAGCATGAATGGGTCGGCTCGCCCGGGGTAGTACCACCCTCTCGCAGAAAACCGACGTGAAGTAACAGTGCTTGCATTGTTGCGTTTCGTTCGGTCATTGAGAGCGCCGGAGGCCCACCTACCCCTCCCCTCTCCCCTTCCTCTCCCTCCCCTAACCCTTCCCCCAAAGGGTGTCAACGAACTTGCTACTCCTCTGGTGTTGTTAGTGTCCATGGACGGTGGTGATCACTTAACATCAGGTGACCCACATGTTCGTTTGCCACCTATGATATAAAAAAAAAAATATTGCTCAATTGTAAAAAAATTCTCATCCGTAAACAAATTTTTTCTGTGACCTCCCTTTGCGTACCGCTGTTTCGATTTTACCACCCTATTCTTTTTTAAATTGTCAGTTAAGAAATAACCAGTACGTCTATTATATGCCGCAGGTCCTAAGTCATCTTTTAAAATACGCGACTTGGTTGTAAGTGCTATCTTCATCTCCCGAGATAAAATCTTTTGCTTTAGGACAGAATTTCTTTTTTCGCTTTTTTTCGCTTACTACTTTGACCACCTTTTTCGTACGAACACTACGTGAACGGCCAGATCTTTTTGTGTCACAAACAGAGGAGGTCTCATTGTACCTATTAATAGCCCGGTACACAAACATTTTACTAATACCAAGCGTATGGAGAGTTTTAATATATTATATGTAATATTGCATTTGGCTCCATATCTACTTTGTGTAATGCAATCACAGCAATTCGGTTCTCTTTATAACCCCACTCCATTTTAATATCGCAAAATATTGTACAATGTATTGGCGCCAAAATTAGAAAATTTCAATGAACAATCATAAAAAATGACAGATTCTTTGTTTTTTTTTTTATTTTGTTTTTTTTTAATTGTAACAGTATTTATGGTCCGACTAAGTACTTTCTTATGCTACTCGTATAGTTGTGTGTATCTCTACGAAATTTTGTCTATAGTCGCAATAAATGTATTTTTTTTTATATCATTGGGCGCAAACGAACAGGCGCGTCACCAGATGGTAAGTGATCACCACCGTCCATAGATACTAGCAACACCGGGGGAGAACCAGTGCGTTGCTAGCCTGTCTTTGGGGGAGAGAGAGTTGGGAAAGTGGAGAGGAGGGGAAGTGGGAGGGAGGTGGTTCTCCGGCGCTCTCACTGACCGAACGAAACGTAAAAATGCAAGCAATGTTACTTCACGTCGGTTTTCCGTGAGAGGGTGGTACCATCCCGGGCGAGCCGAACTATTCATGCTAAAACCAGTAATAGTTTTTTTTTCGTACTGACTATGCTATTGAACTTTTTTTTTTAACGTGGGGAAATCCCTTATGAATACGCCACCCTCCAGGGGGAGAGGGTGGGTTATGTCCGACTCGCACGGACTAAAACCTCACGGTGTACCGTCCGACCGTATTGTTGGGGCGGCAAGGGATCGTTCTAGCTATTCTACCTTGTAGAGCCACCCCAACGGTCCACCCGGCGGAAGGTGATCGCCGAGCTCCTACCTATAGAGAGACAGACTGGGTATGCCCCTCAGGTCCGTGGCTGCCGCTCCCCAGGTCCTCGATTTGGCTTTGAGATCGCCCATGAGGACCATGGGGAGCGGCGAAAGCCGCCTGACAGTTCCCTGCAGGGAGCCGCGGAACACCTCGAACTCCCTCACGGGCTTGTTAGGGGAGAAATACGCCCCCACAACAGCGTAGTCTCCCCAGACGGCTGTCACAAACCTGGCCCCACTTTCTCTAGCCGCCAAGGATGAACCCCGACCAGCCACTATCGCCACGGAGCCGTTCCGATCCCCAGCCCACTGCGGCTGGGAGGGAACAAAGTAGGGCTCCGTAGCGAGCGCGAGCCCGATTCACCACTCCGCCACTGACTGCACGAGTAAGTCCTGTGCAGCGGCGCAGTGGTTGAGGTTCGCCTGGAGGAAATTGCATATGGACCTATCCATTATTGGTCCATATCAATTTCCTCCCGCCCGGGGACCACCTTGGGAACTACTCCCACTACCGGGAGGTCCCTACCCTTGGTGGTGGGGGGCCTGCAATTTCGGCCCCCCATCACGTGCCCTGAGGGCTTCCCGGCGTCGGCACATACGGCGCAGCGGGCCACCTCCGCTTTACACTCACCCGTTTTGTGGCCCGTTCGCGACCTATCTGAGCTAACCTAAGCTAAAACTAACTATTCATACATATATGAGTTGTTGTAACATATATGTGTACCAAGTATACATACCTCAACAACTCTTATATATATTTCGTATCGGATAATTTTCTAAACTATTTTCTAAACTATATAAGGGAAAAATAAAACCCTTCCACTTGCAACGTGTAAGTGTGTATGCGTGCACGTGTGTGGAAGTGATATGTGTAATGTTGAACCAGTAATAGCTTCAGCGTGGCTCTACCACCTATAACGTAGGTGTGAGAAGACATTATCGTCACGCGTTTTTTATTTTTATTTATTTCACTATATTTATTTATGAACTATCAGACTGCGTGATACAATCAGCACGATATCTGGACCATCGGGTTTCATACACAATAAACGTATTTTAAAACCCTCATTTAGAGTTAACTATTGCAATTTTTTTTTTTTCGAACTGACTATGCTATTAACCTGGCAAGGTCTTTACAGCTTCACCGGACTACTAAGGCCGAGCGCTTAGGGCACTCAGCCGATTTTGGTTTTGGGTAACATACACAAGGGTGCACGCACACCTCGGCTTGGGCTGTTTCCTGGAAAAAGACACGTCTGTTATCTCGAGCCTAGGTCGTCCCCGCGCGGAGCCCTCTTGATATTATTTACGCGATACAGTGACTCACCTACATCACTTGAACAGACATATGAGATCATCTCTCTCACACACGTGCACATATATACACATGGTGGGAGGGTGTTTTTTCCCCTCATCGAACTGAATCGAATAGTTTAAGTTCGTTACAATCCGATATACACGTATTCATTTGTGAATCACGCAATTTCGATTGTATGGTTCACAAATGTATATAGGTATGAATAGCTTAGAATAGTTAGCTAGGACAGACCTGTCTTTTTCCAGGAAACAGCCCAAACCGAGGTGTGCGTGCACCCTTGTGTATGTTACCCAAAACCAAAATCGGCTGAGCGCCCTAAGCGCTCGGCCTTAGTAGTCCGGTGAAGCTGTAAAGACCTTGCC
Source organism: Antheraea pernyi (assembly GCA_015888305.1). Classification (NCBI taxonomy): domain Eukaryota; kingdom Metazoa; phylum Arthropoda; class Insecta; order Lepidoptera; family Saturniidae; genus Antheraea; species Antheraea pernyi. The sequence continues at coordinate 259,077 of MU158976.1, forward strand.
AGGCCAATAGCATAGTCAGTTCGATTTACTCTATCTTATTTGAGTTATTTATTTTTTTAACAGCTGCGCGCGCGAGCCTTTGTAGTGTAGCCGCGATGGCTGGAAATCTATGGATTGCCGTGACGGCACCTAGTAGCGGATTACGAGAGCACTCTTCGTACGCCGAGATCTCCGAGATCTCGTGGAAAATGAGTAGTTGACCTGCGTAGTCAATACTCGATAGGGAAAAGGAGTATGCGGGGTCATCCTGTGAAGGATTAGCCGCCGGAGGTTTGGGAGTGTGCTGGGACGCGGGTTTAGGAGCCCACGGGGCCTGAGGGGCCCGGTAGGGGCGGGGGGGCGCACTAGTCGTGGGTACGGACGCTGCCGGTGCACGAGACGTGCCCGGCAGGTTCGGGAAGGCCTCTCGAGACATGAGAGGCGGAGGTCGAGGACGGGCGGGGGCAGCGGCCGTCTTAGACGGCGACGCCTGCCTGGGGTATCGAGGGCGCTTTGTGCGCGGGGCGCGGGGACATCCGCGATAATTCGCGGTATGGCCCACGCCGCGGCACAGAACACAGCTCGGAGGGTCGGAGGCGTCTTTCGTGCGAGAACACTCCCTAGTGGAGTGGTCGCCGAGGCACTTAACGCACCTGGGTTTCAGGCGACAGTTTCGTGCGGAGTGTCCGTACACCTGGCAGTTGTGACACTGCGAGGGCACAGACGTTTTGCGCGGCGGCTCGACTATGACGCCGGAGAGGCCGCAAAGGGATGTAAGATTAAAAATCGCTTTCCCCTGAGGGGTGCGATCGAGGACAACGAGAACCATATCATATGGAGCCCTGGTGCGCGGAGAGCGCATACGATGAACCTCGCGAACAGGAATCTTCTGTTCCTTGAGGTCGTCTGAAATGTCGTCAGTCGGGAGTTCTGAGGGGACTCTACGGATCACAACCCGTAGTTTACGCTCCTCTTCGAGAGAGTGCGTGAAATAGCCCCACTGGTTGTCCCGAAGGAAACGAGTGAGGTTGCGATGGGCGGTGGACGTGGCTACCTTCACCTGAATACCTACAGCGGTATTCACGGCGGAGGTGTAAGGGATACCTGCCGTTTCCAGCAGGCTAGAAATCTCAACCCAAGACGCTTTGTCTTGGATCGTAACGGGGGGCGGTGGGCGGGGCTTCTTGCCCGAAACTGCGGAACCCGCAGCCACGGGCGAGTCGGGTCTAGAGGGCGCTGGTGTCGCCTTTGGCACTTTCGCGCCATCGACGTTTGCGATCTTTTTAGAGGGCAATTTGTCCTCCGGATCGGAAGGTTAGTTCGGGCGCTTCTTGTTCTTGCGCGGTTTGCGGTGCGTGACGGTGGTGAAGCCATCGTCCGCAGCAGGGGCTTGCTCAGCCTGAGGGGCTTGCTCGGCAGGGGGATCCTGCTGAGCAGGAGGGTCTTGCTCCATGTCGGAGCCGGAGTCGGAGTCGGAGTCATCGCTATCGCGATCGTCTGGGATTGGGAAGTTGTTGGAAGCCTCGATCTTGGCATAGATCGAGGGAGCGGGCTTCGAGGAATGAGGGAGCTCGGTGCGACGCTTTGCAGCGTACGCATCGTAATCGTCTACGAGACGAGGACAGATAGCGGCTATGAAGCCGCGGAGGCTAATGAGCTCAGTCTCTAAGAGACTGATCTCTTGTTCAGCGGCCATACCGGGGCCTGAGGAGGGGAGTGGGGCGGGGGAAGACATGTGAAACCTCCCTGCCAGAGGGGCAGGGGGGCGCGCCTTAATGAATTTAACGGACTATCCCGAGTCCGGATCAAAGGGAGCTGTTTAAAACTAAACAAAATAGGAAAACAACGCAAATAAGTACCTGAGCGAGACAAGGGAAAAATAACATAAGACTACTTAAATAAACAAACAATAAAAAGAAAATAAATTTAAAAATAAATCACTGAAGAATTAAAGAAATACGTAAATAAATAGATAAACAAAAGAGTAAATAAATAAATATACCAAGAAATAGATAAAGCAATAAATAAATACAAGGAAAGGTCTCACTCAGTTCCAAGAAAAAGAACGCAGGTGCAGCGCACCTGTGAAGCGCAGGTGTGCCGGATCGAAACAAACAATAACTGATGTCACTAAATCACGAGTATTAAAATCGAACTTAGCGCGCGCAGCAAAACGGACAACCGCTCAAGTCGACGGTTCGATCGGAACTCGTTAACTATTGCAATTATAAAGATGTGGGAACGTTTTTGTGCGTAAGTAGCAAAAGCTGCGTCTTGCACGTGTGGGAGTATTACGTAACACGTTACTGTATTATATTTTCCCTATTACAATATTATTTTCCGTTATAAAGGTTAGAACACAAACGCCTACTTTCAATAATAGATTTAATTTATAATATAATATATCATGGTAATCCTATTATTTCAACTGAATATTATATTAAACGTTCAAATGTAACCAAACATGTTTTAAAATCAAACATCAACTGATCTAACTATGTCGAGAATATTAAAATATTTGTATGAAATAGCGACAATTCAGAACGTGTCGTTGTTCCTGATAATAAAGTTTTTAGATCGGTTGACACAGTTATCAGTCTCAAGTGACCTATAATTAATAATCTAGTATTTTATATCAAATATTTACATTATACGATATAACCTCGTTTGACTTGTACTCTTGTAGTCTAATCAGTATCGGTCATTGCGAAATACAACGTATTCCTACAATACAAAATTGGCTAATTAAAAAAAATGAAATTGAAATAAAGTTTTTTTCAATGAACTCTCACAACACCTAATAACTTATCTGATTTATTCGTTAAAAATCATTACATTACTAAATAATGTCCATCTAAATTTGTGTAAAATCATTAAAACAACAGAGATCTTGTAATTATTTCATCGATTTTACGAGTGTATTCAATACCGTTTACTTTTTGTTTTCAAATGAATTATTAAGATATCTTAACAACAAAAGTATTTCCGATTGTATACCTATGTTTTAATAAGTGGAATTGTTAAATTCCTATGTAAACTGCTTAGAACTGCTGCATGGGTTCGTATAATATGTACAAACAGATGCACGTGCGACTGCGGCCAACGTGCGTTGCGCGCCTACACACCAGTTTGCTCTCGCCCTAACATTATTTGCAAAAGGATGATCTATACAAAATTTATGTCGGTCACATTTATATTATAGCCTGTTATCAGAAACCTTGACGTCGATACAAGCACAACTACACAGCAAACGGTACGTCCAATATTAGGCAACCGTCCGCGTCCGCCCACACTGTATTTACATCAGTCTGAGAGATAATACATGCCTTTAATATTTCTAGTTTTAAAGTAAACAAAGCAAGAGTGGTTTTGTATTTTCGCGAATTAGTCTACGTACTCGTGCAGCAGCGACTCGCCGCGGTCACAGACTAGGTTTATTTCGTGTAGCATGTTGTGATTACCAGTTGAATGATTCACGTATCTTGTTATCGACATGCTTGTGATAACGGCTCGTATCGGTGATAAACGTGCGGTGTTTAGTTCTTCGAAGCAGCACCACATTCGTTATTCTATTCGGAAAGTGTTACGGGATGACTCGGTGCACGTGATTGTGCGGTAACGTGTTCTCTGTATAATAACAATGTGCGCTCAGAGCGCGCTGCTCCTGCTAGTCTCCTGCTCCTGTATAGCTACTCTCGTCGCCAACGACACCGTCGCCGTTATCAGACAGCAGTAAGTGTTTGACTTATCCTCATATATGTTCATCGTAACACGATAGAAATTCGCTGCCTCCATGTACAACTATGAAATAAATCATTTCGCCTGCACCTTTGAACTCAATTACTACTTCTAAAAATAAATGACTCATGATTCTTGTGAGAAACTCGTTCGATAGATACATTCATTTGTTATGATGTATTGAAGCCAACAAGTATTACTAGTACCTACTAGTAATCGTATCTCGCGCACTGCACAGCTCGGTGAAGTGTGGAAGCAGCTTAAACGCTATCTGCGTTTTCAGATTTGGCAATGCAGCCCTATGTATATGTTACCTTAGAGACTAGTTACTTTTTATATTGGGTTAGTATACATTTGTTTGTATGTATTTCTTTTATACTTGTTAACAAATAGTTACACTTTGGTTTGACATATTTCCTTGTATAAGGTTCTTGCTAAGTCGCGTTTAGTTTATTACTCATTGTGGCGCATTTATATGGCATTCCATATAAATAGTTTAGCCATTGCTAAAGATCACATATTTTAATTCAACATATATTATATTACGCAACATAAATACAACAACGAAAAACGTACCTTTCCTCGGATGTCCCGTTCATTTTTCCATTCTGTATGAAATAATTCCTTACTGTTTGTAATGATTCAAGCAAGTGAAACTGTTCATTAGAAACATCCATGTATAATAAATAAAGTAATTAATTTAGTACGATAAGATTCAGTTTCGATTAAAACAAAACTCTGAAATCAAAATGGACCATAGGACACACAATAAGTAACAAAACATGTAATAAGTATAGGGTAAAGTTGTGCTGCTAATTATAACTATTTCAAGTGGTCCAGTGATCACAAGTAGTCCGGTGAAGCTGTTAAGACCTTGCTGGGTCAATAGCGTAGTCAGTTCGAAAAAAAAAATCCGCAATAATAATAATAAAGTGTATATCTGTGTATACACACATGTACCTATACATATATCTATTTTCGGTGCTGTCTTATTCAGAGATACTCGGAAAGGCGAAAATTCTGTTAAGATTTAGCGCAGACTTTCTCCTCCAAATGCTGCCAAATCTTGTAATCCAGCGGGTTTGAATCTGAACTAGAAGAGGGCCAATCTTCATGCCCGATGCAGTCAATTTCGGGTGGTCAGCCAATTTTGCGTGATTCGTGCCTTATGAACTGGTGCAATATCCTGCTGGAATATCAAGTATCTGTTTTTGAATACTGTTTGTGAAAGAGGTTCCACACTGTTTGTTAGAATGGTATTGGGATACACAACAGCACTGGTTTTCACAAGAATGTCCTTGCTGAACTCTCGGAATACGCGCGCATGCTTTTTCACTGCTGTGGGTATAGACTTTATCATTTATTTGTTATAACTTTATTCGACGTTAAAAATATTTTTATCCGAAAACAAAATTTCGCAGAGGAAGAGGAGGTAGGTTTCCGGCGCACTCACTAACCAAACGAAACGCAACAATGCTTAGCACTGTTACTTCACGTCGGTTTTCTGTAGGTCGGGTGGTACTACCACGGTCGAGCCGACCCATTCATGCTGAAACCATTAATAGCTTCAACGTGGCATACCACCTTCAACACTCTTTTTCATACATTTAACACTCTTTTGATCATAGTCCTGCTAAGTTCCATCTGAATAGCTAAATATTTTTGCTTACATATGAGATTTCGTTGGATTCGCGCTTTCACTGCTCCGATAGCCGCTGATGTTCTAGCTGTGCGAGGTCGTTCGCTCCTCTTACGATCTTCGAAGCTTGAATTTTCAGTGTACTGTTTGATAGTGCGATAAACAAACCCTAGTGTTGTTTTCAATTTTTGCAGAATGTTGAAAATCTCTGTTGGCGCGAGCCTACAGCGATGCAACGCGATAACCGCGACTTTACCTTCCGTTTGCGAGCATTCCATCTTTGAAAATGAATATCTTTTTTAAATTCGAAAAGAAAACAGAACTTATGACTCGACTAGGTATAGTATCTACATATATTGACTGTAGACGTAAGGAGTATGTAGTATGACTATTGGAAATTTCCCAATTTTGTATCATTGATAACAAAAGCTATTAACGAGCAATAACGACTAAACAAATTACTAATAAATTATACGTTGACAAACAAAGGAGAAAAACTGCTTTATTTTCGCCTATTTATGCGTAGATGTAGCTCAGTGAAAAAATAAATATATATCGTGTTGATCGAGTTGCTTATCCGATGGAATTTCATTTTGATATGGAACATCTATGAAATAAATATATATAATGACATATATATAAATATAATATGGAAAACCGGAGACATTTTCTTATAGTACCACGGTACCTAAATAGAAAAATATAGAACTGTGGATTTCTCACAGTTTGAAATCACTAGTACGTCGTGGGTAGGCGTGATGATTATGTCCATATATTCAGTCAATAGGATGCTTATCTATATAGGGCTATCCCTTTGGTGGGTATCTCAAAGGTTCATGATGATGATGATGATAGCTCAATGAGAACAAATCTGAGAATACTAACTTGTCATTGTTCGGTCTATTTAAAGATAAGTTGGTGTTTTTGTATACTTACAAATAAACTAGCTAAGCCCGCGACTCCGTCCGCGTGGATTTTAATATAAAAAACAGTGTCTAATAAAATCATTTGAATATATCAAATCCATTTATCTACTTTTCTCTCGTAATTAGGTTCCGTCTTCATTCGGATTACAATAACTTTTGATTGCGTGAACCGATTTTAATGATATCGAGACTAATTGTTACTCAAGGATATGCTTTATGATTTTCTTTGTGAGGTTTTGAAAGCAGTACTTTAGCAGTGATGCGTGTTCAAACATAGACAGACAGACAGACAGACATTTCTAAAAATGATTGAAATTATTTTATTACTTATTCCAAGACACCTGCAACAATTTTTTCACAAAAGTACAAAAAATTTAAAAAGTACAGTCACGATACATTTACATTCTTATTATATGTATAGACTAGGTGTGCCCGCGACTTCGTCCGCGTTCAACTTTAGTGTTGCTGTCTTGCAATTAAGTCGAATTTGCACCTTATTGACAATACTGATACACATTCTCTAGTATCGGTATCATGATCACAATTCTTTCTGACACACAAACAGTTTTAACCAATAAATTTAAACAAATAAGTGTATTTATATCTCAGAGAGAATATTTAACAAAGTTTATAACTAACACAATAGATCCAGTATCGTAACTATTTATGTTACGCAATATTTTGGATGGATCGACTGGTGATTATGATTGTTTATTTGATAATTTATTGACAAAAACGCCGGCCGCTTTATTGGTAGACTGTGCGACAAGTGTATCGCAGCATTCCCTATAATGTTTGATTATTGTCGCTGAAAGTTCGCCGGTGCTCGAAAGAATAAAATAAGTTTCTTGTTACTCATGACCGATACCAATAAATATTGTGTAGTCCTCACAAGGAATATTGTAATCGTAAGAATAGGTAGATATTATAATAATTTATTATGAAAACCCTAACTCATATTATAAATATGATTACGAGTTTATTTGTTTGTTACGCTTTCACGCCGTAACTAAATTCATCAGTCATTATAAAATTTTGCCTACACGTTGTACTGAGTACATTAAACGACACAGAATACCTTTCATCAAGGGAAAAATAGTATTATTGAGGGATAATGACCTACATTCATGTGAGCGAAGCCGCTAACAAAAGCTTGTAATATATGACGTATTATTACACTACCTTTATATTAAACTATACAAATATTTACTATATATCGACTCCTATCGTAAATATACTATGTAGCTAGTAATTAGATACATAAATACAGCAGCGATAGATAAGTTCAATTCAATAATTGATATAAATTAACTTCATCAAAAGAGGAACGTAATGCAAACACGTACATACATTTTATTGTTAGGTAAGAAGGTACAATATATCTGGTGACATTTCTGTTTTTTAATCTCCCGAAGAATAACTATTTTTATCAATGAATGCTCGTCACCTTTTTTTACTCATCTTACGGCGTGTACACATAACTATAAAGTTTTATATTTCAACTAGCCTTGCCCGCGACCCCGTCCGCATGGAACCTAATGTAAAAAAGTGACTAATAAGATCGTCTGAATATACTATTAGGTCTTTACCTATGAAATTGCCGTTTTGTATGAAAAAATTGAAACGAATTTTTTTTCATGTATTCTTTATTTGTATTAATCGCAGTAATCACCCATGCAATCAATGAATCTTTGCCAAAGCAGTGGCTGTTTATTGATGCCCTTCTTAAAGAAATCAGCTGGACGGGAGGCAACAAATTCTTCAAAGGCATTTTGTACTGCCTCTCGAGTATTGAATTTTTTTCCCGCCAAGGAGTTATCCAAATTCGGGAAAAAGTAGTAGTCTGTAGGCGCAAGGTCTGGTGAGTAGGGCGGATGACGGAGAACTTCCAACCCCAGTTCTTGCAACTTGGAGACCGTCTGCTGTGCAGTATGAGGT
>MU158976.1:267626-277720 GCA_015888305.1 Antheraea pernyi
TTTATCTATGAAATTGCCGTTCTGCAGTACTGGCCATTTCAAATCAAAATAATTTTTGTTTGGCTAAGAATTCTAATTTGAAATTAATTTTATTTTAAAAACATGGAATTCTTTTTCCAAAAGTAGTCATTTGTTTATTGATTAGTGTTACATTTTCATCGCATTTCAATCTTTTTTGTCATCATGGATACGTTAAAAATTCGAGTAATTGTGGAATATGAGTACCGTTGTAGCAGCAACGCGGCACAAGCGGCACGCAACATCAACGACGTTTACGGAGCTAACACTACAAACCAACGCACCACCTGTTATTGGTTTTCTCGCTTCCGTTCTGGGAATTTCGACCTGAAAAATGAACCTCGCGGTCGTCCAAAGACCTTGGTTGACAATGACGAAGTAAAGGCGATTGTGGAAGCTGATGATACACAATCTATGGCCGAATTAGCAGCAGCTTTCGAGGTTAGCGTCAAAACAATATTGGTCCATTTGCGTCAAATTGGCAAGGTAAAAAAGTTCTTAGCCAAACAAAAATTATTTTGATTTGAAATGGCCAGTACTGCAGAACGGCAATTTCATAGGTAAAGACCTATTATTAAGTCAATTTACTTATCTACTTTTCTCTCGGCGTAGTCATTACAATTGCAATAACTTTTGATAGAGTGAACCGATTTTAAGGAAACTAAAATTAAATGTTACTCGAGGATATGCTTTATGAATTTCTTATTGAGATTTTATCGTGAACTCAGTACTTTAGAAGTGATGCGTGTTCATACAAACAAACAGACAGACAGACAGACATTTAAAAATGATTGAAACGTATTTTATTACTTATTCCTAGACACCTGCAACAATTTTTTTCACAAAAATCGAAAAACTACAGACACGTTAGTTTTCATTCTTATTATATGTATAAACGACTAGCCGACCGGTACCCACTTCGTTGGGCGGTAATAGGCATTATCAAGCTACAACTTTTCTCTAGAACCCAATCATATATATCTCATAATTAAGGCAGCGTTTGTAAGAAACGTTTTCGTTCGACCATTTTTCTCCGACTCCCCAGATATTACCCCCTACAACCTCACAAACTTTACCTCTGTATAATATTAATATAGATTATGGATAATATAATTAGTTAATAGCTTCTGCCCGCGACTTCATACGCGTGGAATAGTTATTTTGGGCTAAGACGCAGCGAAAGCTCTCTAAAGGAAAAAAACTCCCGTTTTTAAAACATTTTTCATTGTTGCTCCGCTCCTATTGTCCTTAGCGCGATGATATATACGCTATATATACACTACGCTGTGACACTCACAAATAACGTGGCTTTCTATTGGCAAAAGAATTTTCAAAATCGGTTTAGTAGTTCCTGAGATTACCCCCTACAACGTCACAAACTCACAAACTTTACCTCTTTATAATATTAGTATATCGATTATAGCCCCTGTCCGCGACTTCGTCCGCGTAGTAATAGTTACTACTCTGGGCTAACGCTGACACACAGCAGAAGCTCTAAAAAAACCATCTCGATTTTGAAACATTTTTCATCTGTACTCCGCTCCTATTGGTATTAGCGTGATGATATATAGTATATAACCATTCTCGATAAATGAGCAATATGACACTGAAAGAATTATTCAAATCGGACCAGTAGTTCCTGAGATTACCCCTTACAACGTCACAACGTCACAAACTTTACCTCTTTATAATATTAGTTAATAGATGTATAGGCATGACAGCGGCGACCAGCGATGGATGTTGGGTCACTCGGTAGTCGCTGTTGTTTTTGGATTGTACTGTGCTTACCATCAGGCATAGTGCAGTCATTTTGCTGCGTTACAATAAAAAAACGATATAGGTTTAATCTATACCCATACTTCGCATCAAGTTCAGACAATTATAATTGTTCTCAGATTAATAAGTTTACAATTAAACATGAGTGACGAAGAGTCAATTCGTTCTAATCGGAGTAGTGGGAGTTGTAGCAACCGATCCAGACACTCTAAGATGAAAAAGTAAATTTAATGAGCTAATAATCGAATCGAAATAATTTTTGCGACTCAGATATTTGTTTCTAAACTGTGCCAGTATAAAAAAGAATTGAAATAAAAAAAAATACAGAGACTTCAGGTTTAAGGAAGCATCTACTCTACTATCTGAACTACGAAAAGGAATTGCATATTTTTATTCCACTTTTTCATTATGAATTTAATTCATTAGATTAAACTTTACTATGTCTATTTACATATAATTAAATGTACCTGTCCGTCGCGTTGTTCTAAGGTTTAACCTAACGTGTTTAATAAAGAGCAATATACAAATAGGTAATAGCAAGATTTGCAAGACTTGCTGCAAGACCAAGAACAAGACCAAGACTCGGTGTATTGACTAAGCTAAGTCTCGTTTTGGTCTTGCATTTAGGCAACACAATTTTACTTACTAACCGGCAAATCGATAATATTCTTTGCGGCTTTGTTGTAAAACCGGACAATATTTTTCTAAAAAAACTATTGTTGGTCTTACTGAGCCTAAAATATGAGATGACCAATTATCACAATTTCTTACTGGTATTTAAGTTATGACGGTTCTTTATTAAATTCAGTTTAAGTTTTTGTTTTTTAAGTTTTTGCGGACATACATTTTCTACAATTTAGTGAATGATTCGCGAGACCCCATCATACTGCCCGTTTTTGTAGTAGGAATATAGTATCTAACTGCTGCTGTCCCCCAAAACAAAATACCATATGGCATTGAGCTATGGAAGTAAGTGAAGTAGACCAACCTAGTAGTAGCAACATCTATAAGCTGGCGAATCTTACGAACTTTCGTGAAAATCCATCCAGTAGTTCTTCCGTAAACGTCTTCTCTTTTGTGTTTTCTTATAAGTAAGATATATATATATATATACGGATATGATATATATGTATAACGTGTTCTATATATTATACTCATTTGGCCTACCTCCCATCATCCTCCTCCCTCATCATCCTCCCTCCTTCCTCCAAAACACAGGCTGGCAACGCACTTGCGACTCCCCTGGTGTTGCTAGTGTCTATGGTCGGCGGTGATCACTTACCAATAGACCCGCCTGTTCGTTTGCCTCCTAAACATAAAAAAAATATCGCTGTATAAACTAAATGATCGGGCCAGTCAGGTATCAGTATCTAAGTATAGAGGTACGATTTGGGACAACTGTGCTGTGTTGATAATATTTATTGGTGGCTTAATTTTTAGTGAACCTTACGAAATGCAGCCGTGAGTTCTCTTCTGCTTATAAAATAAATCTAAGTGCATTGTGTGCAGGCTGAACTTGGAAGAAGAGTACTTTCTACATGTCAACCACACCGTCGAGTACATCTTAATATTCGTGCCGGTAAGAACATAATCAACTAATATTTAGAACAGAAACTAAATCACTCTTGCGTAATTCCTCGTAATGTGTTAATGATAATTATACGTATATAATATATAATGTAATCGACACTTGATTTGATAACCAAAATAGCTACTTCTCGTTGAATTTAGATACAAAACAATAATCATCCGAAATGAATGAAACCTCTAAGTTTTCCGAAACGATCGAGTTGATATGTAGTTCAGTATGTTCTGCATAGTATTGTCAGCAGTATCATTACGTTTCCTCAGACGGAGGAGCAGGGACAGTGGCCGAGCCGGCTGTCGTTTCAAAGCAATGGTGGTGACGTCTCGCATCCGCTACTCCTCACCGCCAGGCACAGGACAGGTAACAAATTTTTCTATTGTTTTTTCTTGTAAGCGGGATGTGACATTATGATTTAACTTACTAAACTAAGATGGGATTTTGGGATGTAAGGGGTGTGGAATAACGTCATAAGACTTGAGACACTGATTAACGAACGAGGCAATGGCTTTTTTTTTCGATCTGACTATGCTATTGACCTAGCAAGGTCTTAACAGCTTCACCGGATTACACGAGGCAATGGCGAAAGCGGGTGGTAGGGTTATAATTAATATTTTGTGGCGTATCCCTTATTTTCAATAACAACTGCAACTGCACTGCAACGACGTAGCATTGATTCAATCAATTTCATACATTTTTCTAGAGGGATTGAATTCCATGGTTCAACAAATGCTTTATATAGTTCGTTTTGACTGGTGTTACGTTTGTTTCAGACTTTCTTTTTAACAATATACCAGAGATTTTCTATCGGGTTTAAATCCGGACTATTTACTGGACAGTCTAAAACGGGTATACGCTATTCGCTAAGGAAACATTTGACGCTAAGGAAGACGCAAAGGGAATCATTGTGTGCTTTAAGATATTTTTGTATTGCCATTGATCCATTGTACCTCCAATCTTCCGAACAGGTCCAACTCCACATCCGGAAAACACCCCCAAACTTTAATGTTACCGCCACCGTGCTTGACTATTAAAAGCATTGTTTACAGGACGTCTAACATAGCACTTTCCATAGGAATTTACTATATTTATTTTTGTTTCATCTGAAAATAACACTTTTTTCCATTCTCGATTCGTCCAATTAACATATTTTTTAGCGAATAATAATCGCTTCTCTTGGTATTGCTTGGTAAGAAGCGGTACCTTTCGAAAGATTCTTCCAAACAATTTAGCTTCCACTAATCTTCGGCGTATCAGTGTTGGCGAGATGTTGATGTGAACTTCATTTTTAATCTGGTTGGAGCCTTTAATGGGGTATTTTTTAGCAACACGAACAATTAGCGTATCTTCTCTGGGAGAGGTTTTTCTTGGCCGAGCCTTTCAAAGAACATTTTTAACAGGTCTATGTATTTTATAATGATCAATTGCATTAAAAACTTTCTTAACAGAACAATTTAAATGCTCAGCTATTCTTCTGTACACTCACTTATGATCTATATGTAAATTAACAATTATTTTCCTAGTTGACGCGTAACAAGTTTTATTTTTGTCCATTTTGAACAAAATAAAATTTAGATTAAATTTTAAATTGTTGCCAAAATAATAAAAAAAGAAACCAAGAAAGAAATGTTATTCTCTAATTTAAAAAAAACGAGCTATGGATGCTTTTTTAAATGTTTCTAATTAGGCGTCCAAGCGGCCAGTAACAGAAAATAAACTCCTACATGTGTAAGGCTCAATTTGTAATTAAAAGTACGATATGTTTTATATTTTATGCATTTAATGAGTTTTTTATTTGAGTGGCTATATTATTGCATGATTATTGAATGTGTATATTTTTACGAACATTTGTACTGAACATTTGAAGTTATACTTTCTTTATTCATAAGAAGTGTTTCTAATTATATGACTACGATTGTACATATATATATACATACATATAGGTGGAGCTAAAGAAGTTTGGACTAAAGCACACTTGGTTTTTTTAAGGAATTGTAATAACAACGTGCTCTGTCCCACTCTCCTAAGCCCATGCCAATGAAAATATAGCAAAATATGTGTGAGAGAATATTCGTTCAAAATTATTGACAGCAAAATACCTTTTCGTAAGTACCGTACGCCGCGCGTTATCCCATGCGTGGGCAGTGAATACTGTAAAAATATTCCAGGAATAAATGTTTATTACACACATTACGTTTATGTCTAAAATGGGTCAATAATATTTACGCAATCACTGATCGTTAACATCTTAAATATTTACAAACATAATTCGTAATCGCGTTTTAGCAGCAGAAATATTTTCAATTATGTCAGAGAAGTATCGAGACGTAATGAATACAGTGTTTGTGGATCGGCAGGTGCGACGACCTGGCAGCTACCGTACTATGTGGGGGAGCAGCTGGTGTACACGCTGCAGCGGACGCTCTGCACGGAAAACGCTACGATGCAGGATTCGAAGTGCGCGGGAGAGCCCGGGAACCAGCAGCGCGAAGAGTTCTCACTCCACGTCGCCTCCTCCTGTGCCACCTCTATTAACGTGACGCTAAGTGCGGCTCCCGTCCGAGATTGGCTGCTTACTTTCCAGAATCCCGCTGCAGTCACCGCTGCGTCGGTATGTGCTTATCATACTACATTACAACATATTCTTGCCTCTATATTTTTATCGCATAGTTAGTAAGTCATATCGGCATATTCGTAAATGCAAGGAAATCTAAGGGCTATTGTTTACTCTATTAGATGACCAAGCCAATCGTATCGCACGTAGTGCACTCTGCCGAATAACCTACAAGGCTTTGGCGAAACTTGGTTTCTACTATGGTTTTGATTATGATGATAAACCATGTAATCCTTGATTCATTTAATTACGAAAGCCTTGGTAGTTGGGCTTATTGTCCGACTGGTTAGCGACCACCTTCGGGTTTATAATTAGAATGTCGCAAAATAAAGGTTCTATATGTCTTTGTGTTCCGGCATAGTGAACACGAAATCCTTTTTGTGCCCTATAACAATTCTTCACAAGATCAACTGTCCATCGTATATATTGAACATATATACATGAACGGGAAAATGGATCGTAGCACTTTTCATCCAAATAAAAGTTATGAAGACGACAAAAAAAGAGATATGTAAACCCAACGGACTCCTCTTCCAAATTTTCTGTGGACTTTAGCAATATTAGAGGTCTTCGTTCAAATATCAACGCTGTACAGCAATATATTGAAACAGTAAAACCGGCGTTTCTCTTTCTTACCGAGACGCAAATATCTTGTTCTTTTTATTATTTATTTATTTATTCAAAGTAACATCAACAGCTTTTAATACACAGTTCAAAATACAATAAACAACTTAGAGCTAATTAAAGATATTCACTAGTAACCACTGAAATAGTAACAAGAAGATATACAAGAAGTGCTGAATGAAGAATAATAATAAAGCACAGTGAAAAGTCACATATTAGGCACCCGTGTCAAAGAATCATTTGATGGTCGCAAATTTTGCTGCAATAATTAGTGTGTTAAAAATATCTAGATTAGCTTCTTCACTAAGTTTATTGTAATTACAACTTGTTCGCAAAAAATAACTATTCATTATATCTTATATCAACAAGCTATGACGAAGAAGAGTAGACGAAGCCCTTAAAAAAATTTTTGAGTGGAGATCTGGACAATCAACCTTGTTGTTAACGCCATCTGTTATAACTCAAGAACTCCAAACATTCCACCCTTTTCCTGTCGTGTACAATTGGTTGGCGTTAGCGTAACCTACATATTTTCGCTCTTCGTTTCTCATCCCGCGCTCCTGATTCTATTGAAGAATACAGAAGATATTATCGCGCCGTTCGTATCGCAAACGAGGGTACAGTATAATATTTTTAGAGTTTCCATTTGATGAAAATCACGTGAGCTTCTCATTAGAAATCCAAACTATTGGACCGAAATTCACATCTATTGGCACTTAGGGCATTGCTTTTATAGACATTTTATTACTTACTCAAAAATATGATGGGCTGCACTAGGTCAATACAAAATATTAATATTACATGTACACAGGTACTACGCGTCGCTAGTCTGGCACAAGCGCAATACGTCAAGAACATGTCGAGGTCATCGGTGACGCACTAGTATGTCAAAATAATTGGTGACGCGAACCCATAAATTATTTCCCCACCAATTTATTTTTATTTTTTAAAGAATATTCACCTAATGAACACTTCTTCAGGTACCTTCGTCATAGTACGAGTTTACTTTAGAGTGTTAATTTGTCATAATGGATTACATGTGGTAGACCGCGCCGAGTGTGCACCACTACAACTTCCTACCGGAGCAGCAGAGCGTGCGACTCGTTGTACACTCCGAGGACGACATCTGCGCTGTGGTGTCCGTGCAACACTATAGGGTTAGTATTCTATACGCGTCTCATGATTTCCTTTGGAAATGGATATTTTCTTTTGGAAATGTTGTGTGGTTCTATATTTATTTATCTATACAATTTATTTTATAACACACTAGCTGACCCGTGCAACTTTGTCTGCGCAAAGTAGTTTACTAAGTTGGTTACCGGTTTCAATTATATTTTTAAATACCTGATTACAGCGACACCTGCAGTTCTCAATTGTGCATCCAAACTATTCAGGATCTCACTATACCCAGTTGGTATGTGAGAAATCTTTTAAAATAAGCCTAGCATCCGTTTGCAACATCACCAATCGGGTCCAATTTAATTGTTTGTTCTATAAGAATTTGTAAGTATACGTGAAATCTGTATTCAAACTTAATCTTGTTAAATTTATTTTACTTTTGTCACATAGCCCATCATCTTGTGTGAGATATTAAACTTAGATATATATGGTGTCGCGGACTTCTTTGTAAAAGTAATGAATTATTGCCGTAGAATTTAAACCGTTAAGGCATCGCACGTCATATTATAGAATTTTGTTAATTTTAATTGCATCTATCGTGATCAATTATTGAAAATATATATGTAGCGAAAAAGGAGTCTAATATACTTTTCTAACCCTGAAAGAATTTTCAAAATCTGATCAGTAGTACCAGAAATTATCCTGAACATCCAAACTCACTAACTTGAAGTTCAACTTTTTAATATTAGAGTTTAAAAGATACAAATTCTACCAGTGTCAAGTCAAACATGGTAGAGTCACTTTATAGGTAGTATTAAATTTTTATTGTATAATTTAATTCTTTCAGATTAGGCCACTGAAATACACAAAGACAAACACAATACTTACAGACATCATGCACAATATACATGTACATAATAATTACCGTTAGTTAATGTGTTACCTTAAAGTTTAATTTTGTTAAAACTTATGAAATTAGCCAGAGTTTTGGCAAAATGAAAAAATACACACCTTTGTGCTTTTGTTAAAATGTGACGAACGTAGTATATTGTTAAGTAAAATATCATACAATACAATACAAAAATGGGGCAATTCAAACAAAAGTGTTTTAGAATGCCTTCATCCAACCCAAATTTACATATTGAGTTGTTCCTGATTCTGAGCTCTGGAGATGACGATGACTGAAGATGGACTGGAGAGCACACTTCTACAGATAGATCGTCAGTCTACAGATAGTAAACGCAGCAAGCTTGTAATAGTTACGAAACTGATAAAGCCATGGCTCATCCGGAATGTTATCCTGAATATATCCGGAAGCATATGATTCGCCATTAATTTGGTTGGATGCATACCAGTTTGAGTTCGATGATGCAAACAAATCAGTCTTATTTGGAGAGGATAAATCCTGAATACAGATCGGTATTATAGTGATTAAAATATACAGTCTGCATAGCTTCTTTAGTAAGAAGACCAACAGCTTCATTACCCTGGTTCCCACTATGTCCTGGTATCCATGTCAGAACTACATAAATTCCTAAACAATGACGTTGATACAAATGGAATTTAATAATTATGATAACTAGGGACTCTAGTTTTACAGTCTGCATAGCTTCTTTAGTAAGAAGACCAACAGCTTCATTACCCTGGTTCCCACTATGTCCTGGTATCCATGTCAGAACTACATAAATTCCTAAACAATGACGTTGATACAAATGGAATTTAATAATTATGATAACTAGGGACTCTAGTTTAGAAAACATCGGACTATGCTGAATAGTTTGTAAGCAACTCAGAGAATCTGGCAATATGATAGTTTGATCTGTATTTATGTGATAGTACAAATTTGATAGCTTCTAATATAGCAACTACTTCACCTGTGCAGGTGGAGGATAAAGAAGGGTATTTATTAAGTTCCATAATATTAGGTCTTTACCTATGAAATTGCCGATTTGTATGAAAAAATTTAAACGAATTTTTTTCATGTATTTTTATTTGTATTAATCGAAGTAATCACCCATGCAATCAATGCATCTTTGCAAACGCAGTGGCAGTTTATTGACGCCCTTCTTAAAGAAATTCTTCAAAGGCATTTTGTACTGCCTCTCGGGTATTGAATTTTTTTCCCGCCAAGGAGTTATCCAAATTCTGTAAAAAGTAGTAGTCTGTAGGCGCAAGGTCTGATGAGTAGGGCGGATGATGAAGGAGAACTTCCAACCCCAGTTCTTGCAACTTGGAGACCGTCTGCTGTGCAGTATGAGGTCGCGCGTTGTCGTGCAGGAGCAGCGGAGACGAGCGATTTGACCAATGTGATTGGAGATGTGCCAGCTTCTCCATAATTGTGTTCAGTTCTTCACAGTA
>MU158976.1:277771-300643 GCA_015888305.1 Antheraea pernyi
ACAATGCGGTTCAAAATTCCTTAATTTGTGTGTCTGTTGAGCAGTGCAAGGCACGTCTCGACGCGTACTTCGCGCTGGCGATCATTGAGTTCGTGGGGCACCCATTTGTCAAGCTTTTTTACCTTGCCAATTTGACGCAAATGGACCAATATTGTTTTGACGCTAACGTCGAAAGCTGCTGCTAATTCAACCGTAGATTGTGTATCATCAGCTTCCACAATCGCCTTTAATTCGTCATTATCGACCATAGTCTTCAGACGACCGCGAGGTTCATTTTTCAGGTCGAAATTCCCAGAACGGAAGCGAGCAAACCAATAACAGGTGGTGCATTGGTTTGTAGTGTTAGCTCCGTAAACGTCGTTGATGTTGCGTGCCGCTTGTGCCGCGTTGCTGCCACGACGGTACTCATATTCCATAATTACTCGAATTTTTAACGTATCCATGATGACAAAAAAGATTGAAATGCGATGAAAATGTAACACTAATCAATAAATAAATGAATACTTTTGGAAAAAGAATTCCATGTTTTTAAAATAAAATTAATTTGAAATTAGAATTCTTAGCCAAACTAAAATCATTCATAGGTAAAAACCTATTATTACTGTAGATAAAAATGATATACATATGTAATGTATCACATTGTCATATAAATAAATGTATTATTGCAAGGATACGAATACATAAAGGTTATTGCCACATGTCGCGAAATTTAAAAAAGTAATTAAAAACTTAGCGTATGCCATTTTGACCTATTGTGGCTAATTCGGAAGCCGATGGGTTAATACTTACACTTATAAAGAACGCCATCAAAAACAAAATTTGTAAAAAAAAACAAGTCTCGCAACTGTGGGCGGTGGCTGTTATGTCCTGGAGTGGATACGTCTGAGGCTGGTGACTACATGTAGGTTGAAGAGTCATGGCTTTACTCGAGGGTTTTTAAGTTGTGAGTATGGTCAGGAGTGGCCGAGTGGGACAAGTTTGGCCAAGGTATGAGTCTGTCTCTGTTTTTAATTGTACTAATGGCTTTACTCTTATGAGAGAAATGTTTCACATAATCATATGAAAATGACAAGGGACACCTGTTATGAGGCAGTGTATGATGGTCCAGATTCTGTTTTGATTTTTATATTTCGTGTTCAAGTCTGAAGCTGTTAATTACTCTTTTCGAATATATCTTTATATGTGGGCGCTTGAGTGCACGCTTGCGCCCATGGAAGTGATTTTGTTTTCTTTACTCAAAGATATTTGCATCAGATATATAACACGAGAATGTGTAAATTACTAACATGTTCTCTTTATGTGTAGCAGAGCATAAGCACAATAATTACCAGGTTCCGAGATGAATCGAATAACAATCGTGCTGCTGTATCCGATCTGATAGTTGGACAACGTTGCGTTGTCAGATTGAATGGGAGAGACACGTTCTGCGGTGCTGTCCCATATTAAAAGATGTGTTGCGTCAAGGTATGTACCAAACTGGCATATTTTACTGACGTTGATTATGTGTACTGTTGGGTGTTCAGTGGAAGAGACCTATGTAAATCCTGAGTGCGCATGGTATTGAGGTGACCCTGACACTTGGGAAGGTATCGGGGTGAGTCGGTACTCGGTAGCGCCGCTGAAAACAGACTTGTGGAAATCTGACCCTTGACTATAGATGTCTGGGATGACCTACTAGAGACCGATGTAAATCCTGTTCGGCACGCATGTGCATGGTATTTGTTTGCGTAGAAACAGAGCTGTGTAAAGCCTACATGACTTGATGTAGGTATTCTCTTGATTCTGCGTTGATTATGGGTATTTTTCGGTGGGTTTTTTTTTTGACTATCTTGTTTTTGGACCTTGGCTTGTTTTACGGATTACGAACTAGTTTTGCACCCGACTTGGCTTGCTCTGACTTTAACGTAGATTTCTTTTGTGTTTCGACTTAGCTTTGTTTTTTGGATTGTTTTCTCGCTTCTTAATTGACCTGGCACGCTGACTGGACTTTGGATTCTTGCCTTTTTGTTCGCTGGGTGACCCTTGAGTCACTGGTGAGCCATGAGCGCAAAAAGAGTGACGAGATCGTCCCGACTGAGACGCATTAGCGGGTCAGGAAAAATTCTGGATTCCGACACGGAAGTGGAGGAGGGCGGGGCTCCCAAGGTGGGCACGAACCGCAGGGAGACTTCCCGGAGGTGCGGGAGTGGCCGTGGGGTCACAAGAGAGACTGACGGGTCTTTCGACCGGGCCCTGGCTGGTGGTGTAAGTGCTGCGGAGTCTGTTGCTGGCTCTGTCGCGGGCTTCGCAGCTGTCTCAGTTGCCAATTCCACTGCTGGTTCCTTGCCCAGCTTTGATGCGGAGATGGAGATGCTAGACGTGGACGTCCTGGACGCCCAGAAATTGAAGGTTCTCGCCGGCTCGAAGATCGCTTGCATCTTCGAGACGGTGAAGAAGTCTAACAACTTGTAGGGGCCATGCATTAAGGCCTTGAAAGGTGCTGCTAGGACCCTGCAGAAGGCTGTGGAGGCCCTTACCGAGAGCACAGAAGGGGAGTAGATTGGAAAGCTCCAGAGGGAAATGAAAAATCTCCGCCCATCGATGACTTAAAGGCGGAGAATAAGGCTTGGAAGCAGGAGGCAAATGCCAAGAAGCAGATGCCTCCGCCTCCTCCTCCCATGCCGGCACCAGTAGAGCCTCTGTGGGAGCAGGCTCTTGCGGAAACCGTGTCTCGCATCCACAGCTCTCTCCACACGTCATTCAGCAACATGCTGAATGCACGTCTGGAGAGTTTGGAGGGTCGTCTGCCTCCAGAGGCGCCCATTCGCCCGCCTTTGGCGGCGGATAGGAAGAAGGGTGGCGCGGCCAGCGCGGTGAAGACTGCGCCGGTTGCGAAGGCACCTCCTGCCCCTGTGGTTGCCCCACTGGGCATAAACTGGGCCGAATTACCGGTCCCAGCGGCGGTGACGGATGGCGCGGCGTGGTCCATCGTTGTGGGTCGCAAGAAGAAGGCGGCAAAGGCCCAGGCAGCCGCGCCGAAGGCCCCAACCACGGCTCCCAAGATCTCGCCTGAGAGGCAGAAGCTGCCGTCAGTCCCCCAATCGGCTGTGGTCATCTTGACTCTCCAGGATGCCGCAGCCAGCAAGGGGATTGGCTATAGGGAGGTCTTGGTGAAGGCGCGCGAGCACGTGGCCTTGCCCGACATGGGCATAGCAGATGTACGGGTGAGGTCGACGGCCACGGGGGCCCGGAAAATTGAGCTCCCGGGCTAGAGTAAGGAGAAGGCCGCCGAACTGGCCCGGGAGTTGGAGAAGGCCCTGGACGGAGTCGCCATGGTCGTCGTCCCGACCAAAAAGGCGGACATCCGGATCGACGGTCTCGACAATTCGGTGTCCGGGACGAGGTCCTGGCGATCGTGGCGGCGAAGGCCAACTGCAGAGCGGCCGACATCAAAGTCGGCGAAATAAAGAAGAATTGGGGTGGCCTTGGTGCGGTCCATATGACGCTCCCCGCGGCGGCGGCCAGGGAGCTTGTCCAGGCCAGCAAGCTCCTGGTCAGGTGGAGCGTCGTCCGCGTCCACCTGCTGGATGAGAAGCCCATGCGTTGCTTTAAATTCATGGTTTTGGGGCTCACCCGCCCTCTGTGCCCCTCCTCGTCCAGCAGGGCTGACGGCTACTACCGTTGCGGTGCGGCGGGCCACAAAACGGCTGACTGCAAGGCGGAAGTGGCCCGCTGCGCGGTATGCGCGGATGCGGGGAGGCCTTCGGGGCATGTGATGGGGAGCCGCACTTGCAGGGCCCCCACCACCAAGGGTAGGGACCTCCCAGCTATGGGAAGCCCGAGGGTGGTGGCCGCCAGGCGGGAGGAAGTTGCAGTGGACCAGTAATGGATCACACCATTTGCAGTTTCCTCCAGGCGCACCTCAAGCACTCCGCCGCTGCACAGGATCTCCTCGTGCAGTAAGTGGCGGAGTGGGGTATCGGGCTCGCGGTCGCCACGGAGCCCTACTTTGTTCCCTACCAGCCGCAGTGGGCTGGGGATCGAAACGGCTCCGTGGCGATCGTGGCTGGTAGCGTTTCGTCCCTGGCGGCAAGAGAAAGTGGGGTCGGGTTCGTGACAGCCGTCTGGGGAGAGTACGCCATTGTTGTACGCAAGTTGTTTGGAGGATCATTATGGGGTGATGTTGTGGAGAAGGAAATTATATTTTAGTTCTCATTTATATCATTCTTGTAATGGATCGTGGCGAGAGGGTTATCTGGCGCCGCCGCCACCCATATGCTCGCCGACAAATACTATGATATTGGCCTAACAAGGCCACAACAACTTCACCGGACTAGAACTACGACGGGCCAACAGCCGCGTATCATTTATTTAAATACAGAGAACACATGAAAGCGCGAGGTATCTGTACAGTGGCGCCATCTTTTAACGATAAACATTATTAGCGGACGATCAAACCTAATAAATTAAAGTATCTCTCGAATAGGTATCGTTGCATAAATGGATAGAATCGTCTATATTTCTTTTGTCTATATTTGTTTTATTGAAGAAGAATGGTAGGATTTTTTTATTTTTTTATGGGAAGACCAACATCACTTGGTGTACAAACATTGCTATGGAAAATAAACAACAAAAAACCATTAACAGGTCTCCACGAACTTCACTGTTTTAAACTCTCATTCACTGATTTTGGAAATTCTCATGGTATTATATATATATATATAAAGAAAGGACGTATAGCGTACATAAGATATGACAAATTGGTAGTCAAAGGCGAAGGGGGCGTAATTCGAGATAAAAGGAAGAGAGAGCTGTCTACTTCCCCAAAGTTAACGACAGCTATTGGAAAATATCCAACCAAAATAAATAAAATAAATGCATTCGAGCGTATGTATAGGAATAAATCACAATCAACATCAGATATAATAAAAGAATAGTAACCAACACACATCAGGAACCGGAATAATAAACCAAAAGAAATAAACAGATTAAATGAAACAACTACAAGTAATAGAACATCCCCAAGCCGGCTGGTCACCGTGGGGGTTTTTGACCACTCTAACAAACAAACAGACACAGCTCTAACAAAAGAAAACAAAAGGAATACTAATAATAACGTAAATTGTATACACAATGAGCACATTACAAAAATATATGTTGCTACACTAAACTGCCTGTCACTCAGAACACAAGCGAAACTCATGGAGCTTGAGTTAGCCCTATCTACAATAAAATGGGATGTTATAGGATTAAGCGAAGTAAGAAGAATAGGAGAAAATATTGAAGATCGCGATAATTATATTTTATATTATAAAGGTGAAACAAAAGGAAGCTATGGAGTAGGCTTCATGGTAAAAAAATATTTAAAAAATAACATAGATGAATTCAAGGGTATATCAGAGTACAAGCTCAATAAAAAGTATCAATATTACATGTAGACAGGTTGCTACAGGCGCTAGTCTGACGAAAGCCCAATACGCAGTAGTCCGGTGAAGCTGTGAAGACCCTGCCAGGTCAATAGCGTAGTCAGTTCGAGGAAAAAAAAAAAGCCTAATAAGTTATAAACATGTCGAGGTCATCGGTGACGCGAACTCATAAGTCCCGGATCCGCGTTGTTTGGTAAAACAATTATTTGATATTATTGTCAATATATTATTTTCACTGGTTTGTAACAAATAAGGTACAGTAATTGGTTGAAAATAATCATTTGTCAAATTATTTAACTAAAAAAACTACATCGGCTGTATTTCATTGCCTAGAAAATTGTCTTTTATAACGGGATTCTTGTATTTCAGCAATTATTGAGCATTAGAATTTTAGTTATAGCAATGGTTCGTCATTATATTCTTATAACTATGGCAATATTTATCGCACTTGAAATAAAAATATTTAATATGTTGTTGTGTAAAAATTCTTTAGTACACTACGATTCAAAAGAGTTTTTGGCGGGATCTTGGATTACTATGTAGTGGTCTTTATATTTTATCCATAATCTTGTGTTATTTGATTCTATATTGTGTAATGTTGGTGGTGCTTTAAGTAATATAGTTTGGTTATTGTGCACACGTGAAGTGGATCGGAAATAATACCACTGAGCAAGTGTTCTGGCCTGCCACAAAAAGTCTCAGGAAAGTTTGAACAAGATGGCCACCATCTTGTTAGTTCATTGAATTTATATTAAGAAACTTGTAACATCGATACTCACTTAACAATGGCAGTAATAGTCTACTAGAAGGCTGGTTGACAATAATAAAATAGAAGGAAAAAGAGGATTCAAAAGTCAGAAATTATAGGTTTGCAACCATTCAATTCTGAAACCGATAGATAATATTAAATACCACAGTTTATCATAATAACCACAGAGACAAATAATGTTTAATATTAATATGCTGAGTACAGTTTTTTAGTGAGATCTTAATATACCTAGGCTTTTATTTTTAGTCATAACTTTTATTATTTATGCATATATAATGTAATATTCGTGGCATCTTACGCAATATAATTCGTTTATTGCGTACAAGTGACGTGGATGGGAAATAAACACACGCGAGTATGAATTATAAGATATCATAAAACTGTCCGGAAAGTTCTTTTAAAGAAGGCGCGCCATCTTGCTTGAACGCTGAAGTCAACGAGACAATCGTATTATATTATAAATCAGGTTTGTGAGGAAAACAAAACGCATACAAAAATTACTCAAAATATTTTCATGAAATTATATGATATGATGCTTTATAGAGGTTTTGTTAAAAATGTCCAAAATATAAAAATAAGTGTCGAGCATATTTAAAAAAAACTTGCCATATCAGAGTTGTTGTTTGTGCTTCATAAAACGTTATAAGTAGTAACACAAATATAATGCACGTCGCATGCAATCGCTAGTTAAAAAGGGTTTAATAGAAGTTTTTGGCGGGATATTGGAACGTTATGTAGTGGATTTTATTCACAGTCCTGTGTTATTCCACTCTATATATTGATGTCTTATGTAATAGGTATAGTTTGTTTACTGTGCACAAGTATAATAGATGGGAAATAATACTACGGTCCATGAATTGTAACTTGTAACAAAAACTCCCCGGAAAGAGTCTTATTATCAGACAACGGTAAAATGCTTAAAACTATGCTGCAACAACTTACTGAAGCAAGTAGAGGAGTGGGTTTGAGTATTAACAAATCAAAAACAAAGATAATGACAAATAGAGAGGAAGTACCTATACAAGTAGACAAAGAAAACATTGAATATTTAAAACACTACATTTACCTGGGGCAACTAATATCATTCAAGGACCAAACTGACTCAGAAATAGAAAGAAGGGTTTCTTGTGCTTGGAAAAGATACTGGTCTCTTAAGGAAATATTTAAAAGTAAAATCTTCTCCGTGACTGACAAGAAGAAAGTATTTGACTCATGTATTCCACCATGTCTCACGTATGGTTGTCAAAAGGTCTCAAAAGCATTACTTAAAGTTAAGAACATGTCAAAGGGGAATGGAAAGGAGTATGTTGGGAATCTCACTAAAAAACCGAAAAAGAGCTCAAGAAATAAGATTGACAACAAAAGAACAAGACATAATAAAAAAAGTTAAGCAACTAAAGTGGCAATGGAAAGGGCATATGACAAGAGATACGAAGATAAAATGGACAAAAATGATCACGGAATGGTACCCACGAGATGGTAAAAGGAAAAGAGGGAGACAAATTAAAAGATTGACAGACGATATAAAGAAAGTGGGTGGTTTGGTCTGGCAAAGAGAAGCTAATGATAGAAAAAGTTGGAAACAGCTGGAAAAGGCCTACGTGTCAAGTGACACGCTGATTACTACAATAGATAACCTGTTGTGTTAGGCTAAAGTAAAAAAAAATGTATATATTGAATATAGTTTCAGCAATAAAGGCTATAATATATATACATGACACTTTATTCCGTATTATCACTAAAATACACAATTATAATTTGTTACATTATGTAGTTAATACAAAGGATGACCTTATTGCTAACGTTGATTCCTTCCGAGGCAACTTGTTGTTTTTTTTTTTTCCTCGAACTGACTACGCTATTGACCCTGCAGGGGCTTTACAGCTTCACCGGACTACTAAGGCGAGCGCTTAAGGCACTCAGCCGATTTGGTTTTTAGGTAACATACACAAGGGCGCATGCGCACCTCGGCTTGGGATGTTACCTGGAAAAAGTCACGTCTGACCTAGCTAACTATTCTAAGCTATTCATACATATATACATTTGTGAACCATACAGTCGAAATTGCATGATTCACAAATGAATACGTGTATATCGGAATGAAACGAACTAAAACTATTCGATTCAGTTCCTTGAGGGAAAAAAACAAAACCCTCTCACCATGTGTATGTATGTGCACGTGTGTGAGAGAGATGATCTCATATGTGTGTTCAAGTGATGTAGGTGAGTCACTGTATCGCGAAAATAATATCACGAGGGCTCCGCGCGGGGACGACCTAGGCTCGAAATATTACTGAGAACCGCGATGTGTGCGGGAACTAAAAAGGATCGATTACAAAAGCGCGGGCGCAACACGCATTTAATAAGATCGAATTTAAATTTACTTTACGGCGACGGCGCCGAAATCTAAAAATAGACATAACAAAAATTATTATTATTGAACGGTCGTTTTTAGGGGAAGATAGACGTAAATACGCGATTCACTCTATCTTATATGAGTTATTTATTTTAACAGCTGCGCGCGCGAGCCGTTGTAATGTAGCCGCGATGACTGGAAATCTATGTATTGCAGTGACGGATCCTAGAAGAGGATTTCGGGCGGTTTCTTCGTATGCCGAGATCTCCGAGATCTCGTGGAAAATGAGTAGTTGACCTGCGTAGTCAATACTCGATAGGGAAAAGGAGTATGCGGGGTCATCCTGTGAAGGATTAGCCGCCGGAGGTCTAGGAATGGGCTAGGACGCGGACTTAGGAGCCCACGGAGCCTGAGGGGCCCGGAAGGGGCGGGGGGGCGCGCTAGTCGCAGGTGCGGACGCTGCCGGTGCACGAGACGTGCTCGGCAGGCTCAGGCCGCAGAGGGATGTGAGATTGAAGATCGCTTTCCCTTGAGGGGTGCGATTGAGGACAACGAGAACCATATCATATGGAGTCCTGGTGCGCGGAGAGCGCATACGATGAACCTCATGAACAGGAATCTTTTGTTCTTTGAGGTCGTCGGAAATGTCATAAGTCGGGAGTTCAGAAGGTACCCTACGGATCACAACCCGTAGTTTACGCTCCTCTTCGAGAGAGTGCGTGAAATAACCCCACTGGTTGTCCCGAAGGAAACGAGTGAGGTCACGATGGGCGGTGGACGTGGCTACCTTCACCTGAATACCTACAGCGGTATTCACAGCGGAGGTGTAAGGGATGCCTGCCGTTTCCATCAGGCTAGAAATTTCAACCCAAGACGCTTTGTCTTGGATCGTAACGGGGGGCGGTGGGCGGTGCTTTTTGCCCGAAACTGCGGAAACCGCAGTTTTAGGCGAAGCGGGTCTAGAGGGCGCTGGTGTCGTCTTTGGCACTTTCGCGCCATTGACGTTAACGATCTTTTTGGAAGGCAAGTGGCCTTCCGGATCGGACGAGGAGTTTGAGCGCTTCTTGCGCGGTTTGCGGTGCGTGACGGTGGTGAAGCCATCGTCCGCAGGAGGGGCTTGCTCGGCAGGAGGATCTTGCTGAGCAGGAGGGTCTTGCTCCATATCGGAGCCAGAATCGGAGTCGCTATCATCGCTATCGCGATCGCGATCGGGTGGGATGGGAAAATTGTTGCTTGCCTCGATCTTGGCATAGATCGAGGGAGCGGGCTTGGACGAGGCAACTTGTGAAGAGATATATTGTATAAGGAACTGCAGCAGCATATCGCGATCGCGATCGGGTGGGATGGGAAAATTGTTGCTTGCCTCGATCTTGGCATAGATCGAGGGAGCGGGCTTGGACGAGGCAACTTGTGAAGAGATATATTGTATAAGGAACTGCAGCAGCAGTAGGATGAATATAATAAAAGCAATATAATATAAATAAATACTTAGTCTCGCCATAAATACTGTTACAATTAAAAATAAACAAAATATTAAATTTTTTTGGAATTTGAAATCTCTCATTTTTATATGATTATTAATTGAGTTTTCTCATTTTGGCGACAACACATTAAAATCATATCACTGTGATTGCATTACACAAAGTAGTTAGGGAGCCAAATGCAATTTATTTAAAACTCTCCATACGCTTGGTGTTAATAACATGTTTGTGTACCGGGCTATTAATAGGTAGAATGAGACCTCCTCTGTTTGAGACAAAAAGATCAGGCCGTCCACGTAGTGTTCGTACGAAAAAGATGGTCAAAGCAGTAAGGGAATGAATTCGAAGAAAACCGGTCCGAAAGCAAAAGATTTTATCTCGGCAGATGAAGATAGCACCTAGAAACATGTCGCGTATTTTAAAATATGACTTAGGACTTGCAGCCTATAAGAGAGGTACTGGTCATCTCCTAACTGATAATTTAAAAAAGAATAGGGCGGTATAATCGAAACAACTACTGAAGCGGTACGCAAAGGGAGGTCACAGAAATATTTTGTTTACGGATAAGATTTTTTTACAATTGACCAACATTTTAACAAACAAAATGACCGTATTTATGCTCAAAGCTCTAAGGAAGCTTCCCAATTAGTCGACAGAGTGCAACGTGGGCACTATCCGACTTCAGTGATTGTTTGGCGAGGTATTAGCTATGAAGGAGTGACTGAGCCATACTTTTGTGAGAAAGGTATCAAAACATCGGCACAAGTGTATCAAAATACCATTGTTAAGAAGGTAGTGAAGCCCTTTAACGACACCATCTTCAATAACCAAGAATGGCTATTCCAGCAAGACTCGGCGCCGGGTCATAAAGCTCTGTCTACGCAGTCTTGGTTGGAAACGAAGGTTTCGGACTTCATCAGAGCTGAAGACTGGTCATCGTCTAGGCCCAATCTTAATCCGCTGGATTATGATTTATAGTCAGTTTTAGAGAGTACGGCTTGCTCTAAACGCCATGATAATTTGGAGTCCCTAAAAGTGCAGTAAAAGGCAGTGAAGAATTTTCCCATGGAAGCGTGCTTCTAATGATAACTGGCCTCAATGTTTAAAGGGCTGTATTGCAGCAAATTGCAGCCAACCACTTCGAATAAGCTATTTATATATATTTTTAATATTTATGTATTAAACTAACACACTGTAAAGTAATAAATGTAATTTACAAAAGTTTTTTTTTTCTTTGTTTCAGTATTTATTGCAAGACTAGGTATATACAAAATATAACGTTTACTGGTAATTACTAAACAGCTAGTCGGTGTGTTTGCAGTGTCCGATCGCAGAGACTATTGAAGAGATAGAAAGATCCTCTCTAAGGATGTCCGTCCTGCGTTCTGGAGCTGTACAATTATCGGTAAATTCGTTTCGTTTCTATCATTTCAGTTTATTTTCCGTATTGATTCGTTTAATTCATCCAAATAATTAAAGTTATATAATTCTTATTGAAAATGTCATAATTACTTCTTAATTCCGATCATTTAATTCTTTAATTCAACTCCTAATTTTTATCAATGTGAATTGAATAAGAAGTGCTGGTAAATATTGTGCATGAAAACGGATTAAAATATGTCATCCATTTTCAGTAATTATGATGTAATATTAGTGAATGTAATGTTTTAGCGGACGCAGTATCCGGAAGGGTTCTACGTGGTGTCGCTGGTGCGGGATCGTGACGTGGTGTGCACCGGCGAGGAGCAGCACGAGGAGGACTGGCTATGGGAGGAAGCCGTTTTGCCGAAGCAACAGCACAACGATGACCACCACGCCACTACCAGACAAAAGAATCTTACTATCACAATCCAGGTTAATGCATAGCTCATCTATACTTAATACTTAATTAAAATAATAATAGGTCTTTACCTAAGAAATTGCCGTTCTGCAGTACTGGCCATTTCAAATCAAAATAAATTTTGTTTGGCTAAGAATTCTAATTTCAAATTTATTTTATTTTAAAAACATGGAATTCCTTTTCCAAATGTAGTCATTTGTTTATTGATAGTGTTAGATTTTCATCGCATTTCAATCTTTTTTGTCATCATGGATACGTTAAAAATTCGAGTAATTATGGAATATGAGTACCGTCGTGGCAGCAACGCGGCACAAGCGGCACGAAACATCAACGACGTTTACGGAGCTAACACTAAAAATCAACGCACCATCTGTTATTAGTTTGCTCGCTTCCGTTCTGGGAATTTCGACCTGAAAATAGAACCTCGCGGTCGTCCGAAGACTTTGGTCGACAATTACAAATTAAAGGCATTTGTGGAAGCTGATGATACACAATCTACGGCTGAATTAGCAGCAGCTTTCGACGTTAGCGTCAAAACAATATTGGTCCATTTGCGTCAAATTGGCAAGGTAAAAAAGCTTGACAAATGGGTGCCCCACGAACTCAATGATCGCCAGCGCGAAGTACGCGTCGAGACGTGCCTTGCACTGCTCAACAGACACACAAATGAAGGAATTTTGAACCGCATTGTTACCTGCGATGAAAAATGGATTCTGTTTGATAACCGCAAGCGCTCAGCAAGTTGGTTGGATCCTGGTTCAGCACCTAAACAATGCCCTAAACGAAAACTTACCCCTAGAAAAGTGATGGTCACTGTTTGGTGGTCTAGCGCCGGTGTGATTCATCACAGCTTCTTACCAAACGGGGTGAGCATTACTGCAGATGTGTACTGTGAAGAACTGAACACAATGATGGAGAAGCTGGCACATCTCTAACCAGCATTGGTCAACAATCGGTCGTTTCCGCTGCTGCACGACAACGCGCGACCTCATACTGCACAGCAGACGGTCTCCAAGTTACAAGAACTGGGGTTGGAAGTTCTCCGTCATCCGCCCTACTCACCAGACCTTGCGCCTACAGACTACTACTTTTTCCCGAATTTGGATAACTCCTTGGCGGGAAAAAAATTCAATACTCGAGAGGCAGTACAAAATGCCTTTGAAGAATTTGTTGCCTCCCGTCCAGCTGATTTCTTTAAGAAGGGCATCAATAAACTGCCACTGCGTTGGCAAAGATGCATTGATTACATGGGTGATTACTTCGATTAATACAAATGAAAAAAATTAGTTTAAATTTTTTCATACAAAACGGCAATTTCATAGGTAAAGATCTAATATTATAAAGAGGTAAAGTTTGTGACGTAGTAGGGGGTAATCTCAGGAACTAGTGGTCTGGTTTGAAGAATCCTTTCAATGTTATATATCTAATTAATCTAGGAAGGTTATAGGCTATATATCATCAGGCTAATACCAATAGGAGCGGAGCACCAATGAAGAATTTTTCAAAACCGGGGTTTTTTCCTCTTAAAAGCTTCCGCTGCGTGTTATCGTTAGCCCAAAGTAACTATTCCACGCGAGCGAAGTCGTGGGTAGAGGCTAGTTTTTTATATACAGGTGCCCTGAATAAGTATTGAATATAATACAAATAAAAGAATCTTTAGTTTACGTCAGGGGAATAAGCTCTAGCTGTAGTTAGGATAAACCTACGTTGTGTTGGCTCTTACGAGATAGTTTTTCACGTAACACGTGACGTCATGAAAGTATACGATGTTGCGCGTGTGCGTGTGCGTGCAGGCGTCGCTGTCGCGGGAGCAGTATGCGGTCGC
Source organism: Antheraea pernyi (assembly GCA_015888305.1). Taxonomy (NCBI): domain Eukaryota; kingdom Metazoa; phylum Arthropoda; class Insecta; order Lepidoptera; family Saturniidae; genus Antheraea; species Antheraea pernyi. Next base: position 291,448 of record MU158976.1, read on the forward strand.
CATCGGTGTGACGGTGCTGGTGCTGCTGCTGTTCTACGTCGCGTTCGGGCTGCTGGTGCTGGCTCAGCGCTGGCCCCGCTGGGCGACCCTCGTCGGTCCCAAGGCCGTACTTGCAGATCCCAACAGTCAGTACCTACTTATTATAGTCAAACTGTACATTGTATATTTACTCATTTTATTCATTTCCTCTTCTGCTTTATATTCTCTTTCTGTAGCTATTTCAAGTTTCAGGCTATTCCATATGTTCCGCACTACCTAAAGAAAACTGACCAACCAAGAAATAAATAATAAATATTTTATTGTGAGACTTAAAACTAGTCGACCAGGCGTTTTCTCTGTCTCTGGTCATACTGACATTACCAAGCCACCGCAGCTTCTTTTATTGTGTGTGAGTGTAAATAGCAACGGCACAAGGATCAGATTTACGATTGCAATTGGGATATAATTATACAGTACCCTAGTAAGCAATTTTCATCCAAATTGAAACTCATAAGTGACGAGTCAAATCGTTTAATTTATTCTTCTTCAAGCTAATTTCTTATCCATACATCATGTCAGTAATACGTAATTATGATACTAAGATAATACGTTAGTTTAGATAAGAGATGGCTCTGTAATTTAGTTCGCAGGAGTTAGAAAAGATCGACGCATGTATACTACGGGATTAATGACTTTTTAAAATGAACTAAAACTAAGTAATAATCAATCCCTCACTCATTCATAACATTCGCACGTAAAGGACTCGCTTTTAAAGTATTATTAAAAATATTTTTCTAAAATGCCGCGCATTTCATTTGCAGTATGGAATTACTGGTGTTGTTGTTTACAGAGTCTGAGGGTGTAGCCGGCGCCGACGCGCTCCCCGACTCCACCAGCGCCGCGCCCACCGTCTCGCCGGGGCGGAGGCGCCGCGGCTCCGGTACGCAACATTACTACACACTTCTCTAAACATGCTTCATTGTGAGTTCATGTCTACTGGAAAAGTTAAATTCATGTGCAGACGCGACGTTCGACAGTAGCGACATGAGCGACACGGATTCAGAACACGAGGCGTCGGCTGCCTCCGTGACAGCGGCCACCAACACCACCACCACTGGCAGCCAGTCGCCTCCCACTGTGCCGGCCTTCTCTAACGGAGTATCTACCATCGGTGTCGGTGACGAGCTCGCTGCTCACGACCGACTGGAGCAGGTGTGTACCTAACACAGATATTTTAGAAATTAGGTTTATGTCATTACTGAATTATTGTCTAATGAAAATCCCAGAATCTACTTTTTTTTATATCATAGGAGGCAAAGGAACTGGTGGGTCATCTGATGTTAATAAGTGATCACCACCGTCCATAGACACTTGCAACACCAGAAGAGTCCCAAGTGCGTTGCCATCCTTGTATTTGGGGAGAGGGAGGGAAGGGGAAGTGTGTTACCCGGCACTCTCACTGACCGAACTTAACGCAACAAGCAAGCACTGTTACTGTCTGTGGGTCGCGTGGTAGTAGCGCGGGCGAGCCGACCCATTCATGCTGAAACCAGTAATATCTTCAGCGTGGCTCTACCACCTCTGCAAACTACAAGCTACTTGTTTATCTAAGACTAGTTGATACCCGCGACTTCAACTCGACTCAATTGTTTTGTTATATCTCAAAGGGATTAGGGAGCGTTTGCGAAGAAAGCTCCCAGCCGGCTTGACTTTTTCCGACACTTTCAACAATTATCGTTTTATTTTAACCAATTTACAAAAAAATCTTGACAAATTATGTACCTAAACTTTCCTCGTGAATCACTTTATTTATTAATGAGCGCATGAAAATCCATTGAATAGTTTTAGAGTTTATCGCGAACATACAGACGCGGCGGAGGACTTCGATTCGTAATATGTATTGATAGCCAGGACAGGAACAGGAGGCGGGCGCGTCGCACCCGTACGGGCTGCCGGCGCGGCTGCACGTGGCGGCGCTGGCGCGGCGTCGCGGGCGAGTGCTGCGCGCGCGCTCCGACCGGTACCTCTACACGCTGTACACGGTCGCCGTCTTCTACGCGCTGCCGGTCGTGCAGTTCGTCGTCGCCTTCCAAGTGGTCAGAGTCGTTCTTTGTTTGCGATATCATTTTTTCTATCATCCCTCTTTCACTTAATGGACTTTTTCACACGGATTCAAAATTATGAAATGCTTACCAGAATTTCCACTCCATCACGTTTACGATCGATTTCCTCGCCGCAATGATATAATCCTAATGTTACCGATGTGACTCCTGATCGTCAACAGCAATAGCTAAAAGGTCAATAACAATGCTACAAAAGACTTGACAAATCGCTTGATATTAAATTCGCCGGTATAGTTACACTGGTCTATACTTTTTCGCAGCAGTTGCTTAACGAAGTCACAATTTTTTGTTTTGAATTTTTATTTATATCACACAAATAAAGGTATTTTATAAAAATAAATCTTCTTCGAGGTTCAGATAACATTAACGATACTTTGAAATATTTGTCTATTAGATGGAAAGTAGCTGATCTGTAACATGTTGCAATCCGCATAAGAAGCTTAACTGAACATGGTGTTCCAGATTCTGAACATATCTGGTTCGCTGGACCTGTGCTACTACAATTTCCTGTGCGCGCATCCCGCCGGTGGGCTCTCGGACTTCAACCACGTATTCTCGAACCTCGGGTACCTCCTCCTCGGCGCGCTCTTCATGCTGCAGCTCCGGCGTCGCAAGCGCAACAGGAAGCGCGCGCCGCGCGACGAGGTGCTACACACCTACACACTACACTCCGCACCACTCACGCGTCTCTCTCTATCCGCCATCACCCGTACTCCCATACTCCCGCCGGTGGACTCTCAGACTGCAACCACGTGTTCTCGAACCTCGGGTACCTCCTCCTCGGCGCGCTCTTCATGCTGCAGCTCCGGCGTCGCAAGCGCAACAGGAAGCGCGCGCCGCGCGACGAGGTGCTACACACCTACACACTACACTCCGCACCACTCACGCGTCTCTCTCTATCCGCCAACACCCGTACTCCCATACTCCCACCGGTGCATTTACATTACATTGAAAGATTTACATTTACATTACATTGAATATACATTGCCATTATAATTAAGATTTCATGACTATATAAAAAATAAACGCTTGTCTGTTTCGCAAGATATTGTATTATGGAACTTTTTACGTAATACGTTTATAATCTAAGATCTTATTAGGAAGACCTCTATATCATTAAAGTTATTAATAATTATAATGCCGAATTGTAAACAATTAGCTGATGATTATTTCTCTAATTAAAAATAAAGAATCAATTGAAATATTGCTAAATTTCATGCATTCAAAGATGCGGGTAACAGCTAGCCTAAAATAGAATAACCTCAATTACTTTTTATAATGTTCTATCTACCAGTGAAAGTCCCGTGAAAATCGGTCTAACCGTTTAGGTGATAGCACAGCGAGCGAAACCACGGCTAACAGCTAGTATAAAATAAAATTACTTTTTATAAGGTCAGCTATCTACCAGTGAAAGTTATGTGAAGATGGGTCGAACCGTTCTGGAGATAATAAATACTGCAGGTGAAGTCACGGTTAACAGCCAATATAAACTAAAATTGCTTAAATTACTTTTTATAAGGTCACCTATCTGTCAGTGAAAGTTTCGTGAAGATAGGTCGAACTTTTTTGGAGATAATACTGCGGGCGAAGCCACGGTTAACAGCTAGTCTAAATTAAATTTAACTAAATTACTTGCTATGATGCCCGCCATTTGCCGGTGAAAGTTCCGTGAAAATCGCTCTAACCGTTTCGGAGATTAGCCGGAACAAACAGAGAGACAGACAGACACACAAAAAATTTATAAATTTCTTTTTTTTATTAGTTTCTTGTAAACTTTCATACCCAAACAATTATTTTTTTAAATTTTGATATTACACACAGACACTTCATTTTTATTATATGTATAGATAACAATACGCAATTTTGCGCCATTTAACATATTTTTTCGTGTTCTTTATCAAATTACAATATGGAATGGGGTGGTAAAGAAAATAGGATTACAGTGATCGCCTTGCACAAAGTGGGTATGGAGTCGTCGATCATATTCCAGACACTTCTAAAGCGTATGTTCGTATATCGTACTATCAACAGATACAACAACACTTTATCTGTCGAAGACCAGAAAAATTCGGGGCGGCCGCGTGCATTTAGAACTACAAAGGTTGTTAGCTGTTAAAACTAGAATTCGTCGAAACCCCATTAGGAAACAAAAAAATCTTATCGCGAAAAATGAAGATTCCCGCTAGGATTCTGTCGCGTATTATAAAACTGAAGCTCGGTGCTTATCGTCGATATACAGGAGATGCCATAAATCAATATTTACAATTAAAGAGAGTGGATCGATCAAAACGCCTTCTGTCGCGATACGCAGGTGAAAGGCACAGAAATATCCTCTTTACCGATGAAAAAAATTTCACGATTGAAGAACACTACAATAAGCCAAATGATAAAGTGTATGCCCACAGTTCTAAAGAAGTTACTCAAGTGGTCGGAAAGGTACAACGTGGTCATCATTCTGCGTCAGTGATGGTTTGGTGGGGCGTGTCTTTCCAAGGATACACAAAACTATAATACATTTTTGTGAAAAAGGAGTAAAAACTTACTTCAGCCAAAGTGTATCTAGGTACAGTCTTGGATCATGTTGTGAAACCTCTCAGCAATACATTTTTTTAAATATACCATGGACTTTCCAGCAGGACTCTGCACCTGGTCACAAGGCACGAACTACCCAAGCCTGGCTTGTAACCATCGTTCCGGACTTTATAAGAGCTGAAGACTGACCCTCATCTAGCCTCCACCTCAACCCTTTAGACTTCAAATTATGGTCAGTTTTAGAGGACATGGCCTGCTCTAAACGACACGGCGACATTAAGTCTCTTAAAAAATGTGTTTAGCTAGCAGTAGCGAAATTTCCCTTGAAAACAGTGCGTAAATCCATAGATTCGTGGCCAAACAGATTAAAGGCCTGTATAAAAGCGAAACGTGGGCATTTCGAATAGAATATTTTATAATTTTTTGCTGAGACTAATAAATATATAGGTATACATTTTAATGATATTACATTACTTCATTTAAAACAAATCATTTACATTTATAACAAAACTTAACTTATAACTTATATTACATAACAAAACTTACTTATTAGCCGGACTAGGAATACATTTTATAGAATAGTACAGTAATAGTAATATAGGGAGAGAGCGAAATATTAGTAACTCAAACAACAAAAATAATTAAAATCGCGTTCCGTGGTTGAACCTGCCTCGTAGTAGTTGAAAACTTATTTGAAATAAAAGACACCCTTCTATTGAGGGCTATGATATGCGATTATAAGTATAGCGTTACACTATACCGCGTTGAAAATAAATGTATTAGTAAACTCACTAATTTCACGTCCTACACATTAACTCATGTCTAACGATTGAATTGAAGTGAAATTGGGGCCGTTGAGTCATCCGAACTCGTGATATAGTAGTGTGACACGTGCCTTCTGTCCGCAGGAGTACGGTATCCCGGCACACTACGGGCTGCTGTCCTCCCTCGGCGCCGGGATGATGGTGGTGGCGGTGCTCTCCGCCAGCTACCACGTCTGCCCCAACCGACTCAACTTCCAGTTCGGTACGTACATTATAACACCGCCGTAACGATTATGAGAATTATTTTTTTATTATTGTTTAAGAAGAGAAGAAGTATGTTCCATTTCAGACACGGCGTTCATGTACGTGTTGGCGGTACTGAGCATGGTGAAGATCTACCAGGCCCGACATCCGGACATCAATGCGCGTGCGCACGCCACATTCGGAGTGCTCGCCGTACTCATAGCGCTAGGTGCTTAATATTCTCATAAGTTCGGAATAATGTATACGTATATTATATTACAATAATATATAGGTATACACATAGACACGAGGTAATTAGTCACAACATCTCGATGTTTGATTTTACCGGAACGCACGTATGTTTACTAATTTGAATTAAATTAACATAACTTTAATAGACTCACAATGAGGGAAAAACATTTGCAACCAGTATTTCGTCCCCTTACATTATGTAAAACCTTGGATAAACGGTGTACGCTACTACGTGAATAGAATAGGCACTCGACCATCACAGTTAAACCCACCGTTCGGTTTCCGATGTCTAAAGGAGCCCTTAATGTGCTTTATTATGAGATCGCCCTTAATTAAATTGACCTTAAAAAAATTACTCGTGGACTAAAAAACCCGAACAGTAAACTACTACTTACTATAATAAGTTTTTATATATAGTTATTGTTATAACCATTAGTTATTTTAAATACTGATTTATTCTTGTAGATTAAAAAAATGCATTCTGATACATGTAATTAGTAGTTTAATACGTAGTATTGTTGCATCGCAGTGGTGTGGGGCGTGCTCGGCGGCGGACCGCTCTTCTGGAGCATATTCACTGTGCTGCACGTCTTCACTTTCCTGCTGCTCTCTCTGCGGATATACTACGTTGGGCAGTTTAGACTCGGTGAGACACTACCACTAACTAACTCCCTATGAAATTGAGTCGAATAAACAAACTTTGAAATAGTTCCCCCTCCTTTGAATTTATTTCTTTCTGAACTTGCCACGAGTTGCTGTGGCTCAGTTATTATAAATAGAAATGTGTGAATAGTCTGGAACAACATCAACCACTCAATATGTGTTTTGTCGATTTGGAGAAAGCTTTCGACCGGGTACCGAGATCTGCCCTCTGGATTGTACTTACTAAAGCTGGTTGTCCTGAGAAATTCGTTAATTTAGTGCGTCAATTTCATGATGGTATGATGGCCAGAGTGCAGCATGAGAACGACTTCACTGATCAATTTTCGGTAACCAGTGGTGTCAAACAAGGTTATGTGATGGCGCCATCTCTCTTTGCCCTTTACTTTGCTTTTGTACTGAGAAACGCTTATACTGACGGCACTGGGCACATAATCCTTAGTATGCGAACAGATAAAGGCGTTTTTGACGTAGCTCGATTTAGAGCGAAAAGATCGGTACACGAGCTCTCTATCACGGACGTTCTTTATGCTGATGACATTTGTTTGATGGCCAGTGATGTCAACAACTTGCAGTACTTCTTGAACCGCCTCAGTGAATCATGTCAAAACTCCTTTACATTGGGCCACTTCGCGAGAAGTTATTGAAGCTTTAGTTGATAAAAATTGTGATATAAACGCTTTGAATTTTGATGGACGAACTGCGCTGCACGTCATGGTGTTACGTGGTAGATTAGAATGTGCTATAGCTTTACTTTCAAGAGGGGCTGAACATTCCATGGTCGATAAAGAAGGGAACACACCATTACATTTGGCTGTCAAGCAAACGAATATAGCTATCGTACAGGCTCTCGTAGTATTCGGAGCCGATTTAGAAGCAAAAAATAGTATGGGACAGACACCCAGGCATACAGTACCTACAGAAATGTCGAATAATAGTTTCGATAGGATTTTGTATGTTTTGCATGCGGTGGGTGCTAAAAGGTAAGCAACAACGTTTTACTATATACACTGTGACTGTTTAAAGAGTGACAACCTTCAGTCATGTAATAAAATCTCAATCTCAATCTAAATAAATAAAAAAAACTCAGTGAATATCTTAATTTCATTTTGTAACCCTAACTGTTTGCTCTTTGTCAGACTAAGCATGCAGTCTACACCTCTAATTACGATGACGCTTACCGTTACAAATTGTGCGTGTCTTATTTTAATAATGATCAGTGTAAATTGTGTTGGTGTTCAATAAATAAATAAATAAAAATATGTTAGTACATAGTCACATTTAACATATGAAATAATAATATCAAAACAAATACTAATAAACAACAAAGAGAATCGTAAGTTAAAGTTTTTTCTAAGACTCTGAAAAGTATGGATTCAAATTTAAATACACCTAGGAATGAATGACCGGTAACAAAACCTGCGAGCGGTGTCCCGGAGCTTATACCCTTCGATAATAAAACAGACAATAAACCCTTTTGTTTGTTCAAACTTTGAAAAATTATCATTTGTGAGTTGGTTGGCTTTCACTTCACTTTTACTACATCCGACGGTCATTGACATTGTGCTTTAACATAAACGGGTAGAGGATTGATTATAATTTTTGTATTTTCTAGATAATTAGATCAAATATTAAGCACCGATTTTTTTATTTTAGAACGAGTATCAAGTAGCGAGTATCCTGTGAGAATATTGCTAACGAGTAACCAGTCTCCCAGTATAAATTTCATAAAATAAAAAAGAAATCCGTAGTTAACACGCGTTAAAAATGAGACCTTTAAAAGATTCATATAAATAATACACGTAAATGATAACACGCTGGTTATGACGCCTTTTCCCAAGGCTTCGTAATATGCAGGCGCTCATACACACGCACAAACATACGCATGGAGGTATAACACTCGGATCATGACAATGAGACTGCGAATATAAGAAACACTGTACAATGTATTCTATCTCATTCTCTCGCACGTTAAATCCTATTGATGTTTATGATTGTCTCTTTTTATTGTTGCTTTTTCGTGTCATCGAGTATTAAATCACAATTGGGCTACAAAGTTTCGCTTAAATAAGTTGTAACTTTAAGTTTTTAGGATAATAATCTCATATTTTTATTTACATTGTCATAGATGTCCTCCTGAATTGTCCGCTTGTGGACCAGGTTGTTCAGCGCGCGGTGATTACAATGGAGTACCGCCTCCCCCTGTAGCCAAAGGGGCAAGCAGAGATCTTGTCTGTCAAATGCTGTCTGTGGCTGCTATGGAAAAAGCTTCGTGTCTCGATGGTAGCCAGAAACGAGGCCGGTAAGGATCATGTTTCAATACTAATTATTATTGAGGAGACCACATTTCTGAAACGGATTAATAATTAAAAAAAAACTAAATATGCGAAATGAGTTTGTTATTGCTTATATGTATATAATATGTGAGTGATATAAAATCAAAGGCGGCAAAGTAGGAGGGTAGTAGATCAATTTGGGATGTGTCAGGTAAAGTCGGCCGGCTCTACAAGGTTGATTAGCTTGAACGATCCCTTGCTGCCCCCACAAAACGGTCTGTCGGTACACCGTGGGGTTTTAGTCCGTGCGACTCGGACATAACCCACCCTCTCCCCCGGGAGGGTGGCGTATCCATAAGGGATTTCC
>MU158976.1:300728-315950 GCA_015888305.1 Antheraea pernyi
GGTCGTCCGAAGACTTTGGTCGACAATGACGAATTAAAGGCGATTGTGGAAGCTGATGATACACAATCTACGGCTGAATTAGCAGCAGCTTTCGACGTTAGCGTCAAAACAATATTGGTCCATTTGCGTCAAATTGGCAAGGTAAAAAAGCTTGACAAATTGGTGCCCCACGAACTCAATGTTCGCCAGCGCGAAGTACGCGTCGAGACGTGCCTTGCACTGCTCAACAGACACACAAATGAAGGAATTTTGAACCGCATTGTTACCTGCAATGAAAAATGGATTCTGTATCCATTGTATGTGTATAGTAGTTTTTGAGTTTATTCGTTCCAAACATACAAAAATACAACGTTTCCTCTTTATAATATTAGTGTAGATGTAGATGACAACTTTTATGAAGATCAGTTGAGTCGTTTCGGATTTCATCGTGGACAAACACCATGACACTGGATTTTCACATAATAAGAAGAATAGCAGACACACGTTGCTGTGGCTCAATTATTGAGATAGATGTAGATGATAAGTGTATATTGTTATTGAAATAAAGAGCGGTGTAGATCGTTGATAGTCGGAGTGCATGTGTGTGGTGCAGAGAAGGAGAGCCTGGCGGTGGCGGCGCGCGAGTGGCGCTCGCTGCCGGCGCGGGGAGTGCGTCCGCTGTACACGGCGCGGCTCGTGATGCTGCTCATCGCGAATGCCGTTAACTGGGCCTTCGCACTTTACGGGCAAGTATTACCTTATTTATTACTACTTTTAGTTTACCTCGAACTTTTTTAAAGTATTTGCCACATACTGGGTGGTGACTCGATGAGGATTTCTTACTCGGAACGCATTAATGTTCTGCAGCCAATGGTTTAACTACAAAGTGTGGCTATTATTATTAGCTTGGTTAAATCCTCCGATTTATCCGTTAGATGTTGCGCCGTGAGTTTCCTATAGGATAATTTAAGTAAAATCTGCATTATAAAGAACATAATTTGAAATCGTTGAAAATGTAAAGTTGAAAGAGGTTTCGGGGAGCAAATAGAAAAACACTTCCAGAATTCTTTTGGATAATTGAAGATTTTCATCGATGAATGTAAGGATGTAGAAAGGGTGTAACGAAGGTTGTAAATAAATAAATATTAATAATAATCAAAGTAAAATATTTTATACGATCAGTCTCGTTATTTATAGCCACACTTCGTTTACCTTTGTAAATCCATGATATATCCATTACATGGGAACTTCTTCCGATATAATGAATCGTTGCCACAAGAGCGCATCGACAAGTGTTCTTTTGCTGGGTCTCCTATCATTTTGTCCGTTCTGCCACTCTATTCTTAATTCTCAACTGATGGTTATCGTATCATATGGTATGTCGTTATCGAGTCGGTTGTTTCCACAGACTGTTCACGCAGGCGGCTGACATCGCGTCGCACCTGCTGAGCGTGCTGCTGTGCAACACGCTGCTCTACATCGTGTTCTACTTGGTGATGAAGCTGCTGCACGGCGAGCGCCCGCGCTGGTACGCGTGGCTCTACCTCGCCGGGGCTGCCGCCGCTTGGGTGCCCGCTCTCTACTTCTTCACATCTGGTAACTATCTCACATTTCTCTACTTTCTCATCGTAAATGCATTATTTGTTTTTTTTTTTTTTACCGTGGGCGGACATCTACCATACAGTGACAATACTGCGAGTATTGGCACATTAACCGTACCGCGTTGCGGAATGAATAAAACGGGAATCAAGTGGGATGGTAAAAAATTACACCTGATTGAATCGCTTCCATCGTCCTAGACTACACTGTATTTACTATCAAGTACTATGCAGTCACCCGCACTAGCGCTATTTCTAAACACACGTAAAAAAAGCGTCGTATTATGAGACTGGTAACGGTAGCTTAGAGATACGGCTTATATACGTAGATATGTTCAGTTTAGTTATCGCGGTCCACGTACGCAGGTAGCACGGACTGGTCGACGACGTCGGCGCAGTCGCGGCACTACAACCACGAGTGTCGGCTGCTGCAGTTCTACGACTCGCACGACTTGTGGCACATCCTGTCCGCGGTCGCGCTCTACTTCACGTTCAACGTGATGCTCACGTGGGACGACGGGCTCGCCGCCGTCAAGCGCACCGACATCGCTGTATTTTGAATCTTATGTACATATTAATAAATAATAATATACACTGCGTTCTTTTTTATTCATGCTATAAGACTAGGCATCGGATTGCGACGTCATCTACCTTTTAGTGAATTTAATGGATTTCAATTAAGGTCCTGATTGATGTAAGTATGTTTCCTTTGGTCTAAATTCCGTATTGACCATTACCTTCACCAGTAATACTGTTAAGACGTTATCTTTCGAAACTGTTGTCAGATTCTTGTGTTTTCTACATTTTGAAACTAACCCATAATGTTTCTAAAACGCGAGGTGCAGAAATTAAGATAGTTTAAAGAGTAGTAGAATATAATAGTAGAAAAGTAAAACCCTGGTGTGAATCGGACGGCTTTATATTAAGAAAACTCGTTCGTTTGTTTTCACGTTTTATAGTGTTCGTCGACAATCTGATGTGATCCGAGATAGTAAACGGGCTAAACACTAAATTAATCAAAGTTAAAAAGAATTGGATAGAAATTTGGCCAAGATCATTAGAAGTTGTATTATTTTTGACTGATAAAAATATTGTTTTTAGAAGAATGAACGAAAACTTGTTTGACTGGATTAAAGTATTTTTTTATGTTTAGGTACAGAAAATATTTGTAATTTTAATGATGCTCTATCAGAACATTCAAAATACTCAGCGTCTTGTATCATAATATTCAAAATGGATCAATTAATTAAATTGTTGAAAAAATGTAAACAGACCTTTTAAAAACAAAACTAGTGGGCGCCCAGAGGTCGACATTCGACCATAGTTCATTGATTTTTTAAAGTTTGAATTTTATTAGGGTTCTTTTGTCAAATGTTATAATATCATTGTAGAATGAAAAAGGGTAATTGGAACGTAAGAGTAAAATAATACATACAGTCAAGCATAGCAACCTCCTTCACAACCTTTTTTGAAGTCCTTTATTGACAGTTGTCAAAATGTCTTTTTTATTTACATGTGTGTATATGTTGTGTAAAATTGTAGCAGTAGTGTGAGTAATGCATATTTGAATTAATTTAATGTACTTCTAATGCATTTTATATAAAATAAATAGCTTTCTGCACTTCTTCTCCGTATAAACTTTAACTATGCCAAATTTCACGTTCATCCGTTCGCCCAATTCCGTTAAAAAGGGATACAAAATTTAGGCTTCACGTATTAATATAATGATGATGATGATTTCTGTGATTTTAGATTCCACATATTTGACGTAAAAACAAGTGACTAATTGTTATTTATTTCAACATTTCTAGCAAACTTGGCAATGTAAGTTATTTATAATATTATGTTCAGTTGTTATATGATATCAACAAGAAACGAACATACTTAAATTATACTTGACAACCATTTGTTTAGTATGAAACTACGATTTCAAAATACCGGTGAACATTATTACTTTCTTTTTCTTACTCTTATCCCACATAAGTAGGGTCGGTACAACATGTTTGTCATGTTGTGGTATATGATTTGGCTTAATTTTTACGATCGGCCGCCTGCCTGACATCAACCCTCCTTGGGATTATTTTCTTGTACCATTGTACTTATTATTATTATTATATAGTTGAACATTATTACTAAATTAGTGATTTAGATAGATTTATTATATACATCATAATATATTTATCTTCATTCAAAATTAAATAAATATAGATGTGTGGGCTTTATTTAAATAATGCATATAATAAAGAAAAATATTTATCATGTCCAATAAAATTATTACCGATTAATTGTCATAACAAAACGCATGTAATGTCAGTGACACTTAATGACGTCACGGCAGCGACTGTCGCGTTCTCATTATTTTTATTTCGCAACCACTCGAATGTCTGCATAACTTAATCGTTTCCCATGTAAAAGCAAATCACGGACCATATAATCACAATGGACAATCAATACTACTACAAACTCATGGCAAGTTATCTTTCCAAACGCAACTGCGACGAATCATTCATGAGGTATTTTTTTGGGAAGAATGCACTAAAGAAGACGCCGGAAGAGCTAGAACGTGCCGACGAGCGGAAGAGAAGACTGCAGAGAGAACGTTCACGAAGATATCGAGCTCTTAAGAACGCGCGGCGGCAGAATGAGGGTACTGGTGCTGGCCGCGACAGCGTCGACAGTGATGCTGCTCGCACCAAGTCGCGCACGTTGTTACTCGAAGAGGAACCTAGTGACGGTGAGGAGCCACCTACACTCTGCGATCTCAACTATGAGGACAAGTGGCGAGAGGTATCCTCGGACTGTGCTTCCGACGATAACTCTGCGCAATCCTCCGCCGAGCTGAAAGAGACTGTAGTGTCGGGCGATGTGTCCCTGACACTGCGTGAATTTCTCACGTCGCCCAACGCTGAGCTAGACTATCCTACGGTGCACAGCCTCATGTTTCACTGGCTGCAGACGTAACATCGTGTCCGGCCTTCCCGCCCCCGCCATCGCACAGGTATCATATAGAAATTGACTCGTACTTCTAGCGGTCTCTTTCAAATTCTAACTGATAATTTTGATGTGAATTTGTTGTAATGTGACTGGGGGCCTGGGACAATGGTAGTGTTACACATATCAGTAATGTTGCCACTTTATATTCAACATTGTGTAGACAGAACCGTCCTGCTGTAATTGTAATTAAACTGAATTAGAATGTAATGTAAAAATTTGAATGATGTAGTGGCCAATGGGTATTTCAGAGAAGGTTGTTTTGGTTAAATTAGGTTATGTGTTTATCTGTAACAACATAAACTCCAAAAATGATTAAAATGTTGTTATTCAACTTAAATGGTAAAAGATGTCCTAAAAGGAATTTGGAGTTCTGTTATTTGTGGATGAGCACAATGAATAGGATATAAACCCCTCAGATGGTCACCATCATGTTCCTGTTTCATACTAAACTGATGTACACATGAGGTATTGAGGCAGATTGCATGCGTAGAAACAGGTGGGGACCATGGGCCATGCATTAGTTTATAGTATATTCCAATAGACAATAAGTTGTTATTAAGTTGCCATATCCTAATAATTAGATACTCAATTATTATACACATAATATTATATAAATATAATTATATATATGCATATAGAGAAAGAAGTATAGACAAATATATACTTATAGTTTGTGATATGAATGAATTTATATTTTGTGTGGAATCTAGGATATAGTGGTAACAAATGAAGTCTACCCTAGGGTATACAGGTGGTGTAGCATTAGCCACCATCACGTGTACTGCTTTATGATAATAGTGTGTACTGTATGTAAAACATACCACATTGCCATCTCATTTATTTGTATTTTTCTTTGAAACATTCCTATTTTTTGAAATTTATAAAACTAAGAAATTGGATGTTAATTGTGATGTTCTTTTTAATGTTTAAGACTGCAAATCAGATCTATATGCATTTAAATGTCAAATACTCAGATCTTATGTTTAGCTCTCTCTTCAAGTAGTTTACTACAATTTGCCATTTTATTTTATAACATAGTTTACATAGTTGTAGTGCTTTTATATCTAATAATGAAAGTAGCTGTAAGTTTACAATGTCCTCAATGTTAAACAACAAACAACTGGATTATGTCCTGAGTGGGTCGGGAGCAGACTCATTGATATAACACAGCTTCTCATCATTATGTATTAGTTCTTTATTTTACATTAATTTTTATGGTTCTAGTAATTATTGCTTTTTTACTGTACTATATTGAAAAAACGATATTTGTTATGATTTATGTTATGATATGATAATTCTGACTGCCTGAATAGTTAGATGCACATGGGACAAGTTTGGATCCATGAGATGTTTTGTGAATAGAAGAAGTGAATGAAAAACATTTGCAAGGATAGGGAAAAGTGGTGTCCTGTCATTACTGCCTACCCCAGTAGGGACATAGCAAAGCATAATGATTAACATGTATGTTACTGTGTATAGTATAATGTTTGGTACATGTTTAGTTACATACAGAAAAAAGAATGTTATTTCTGACATGCCATTTCATTTCAAACTAATTATTGCTTGTATTGTGGTAATTTAACAGCTGACATATATTTAATACCCAAACTAGAATTGACGAACATACTATCAGACAGAAATCAGTTTTGCACTGGTTATGAAACCCTTGAGAAAAGGCATAACTTTTGAGCTCTCTTGTAGTGCATTAGTTTACTAGTTATGTACTTGTAAATAAACCAATTAAATTGGAAACCCTGATATAGCTTCAATATTACACAACTTATCTGTGATTGTTATATTCTGCCTGTGCTCAGTTTTGCAGTACTATTACTTTTGTTTGTAGGTAACACATTATACTTTGTATGAAATCTAATGTTCAATTCATCCATAAAGTACTGTGTTGAGTGATATTTACGATATGAAAGAAAATTATAAGCTAAAGTAGAGAAGTTAATTTCATAGCATTTTTGAAATTAAAACAAGTAATTAGAATGTCATGAGATCATTGAAGGTAATCCTGAGTTTATGAATACATTCATAATTACATAGCTGAGATATAGAGTCTTGCTTTATAGGAATAAAAACATATAAACATAGTTTGGTGAACAGGTCTGAATATGTTTAATGAAATATGAGTACTACTATTGACTTAATGCAGTAAAGTTTTCAGTGACGGGTACACCAGTCCTCTATTGCTTTTGTTAATTATTATCTGAATGTAGATCCAGTCGCAGCTGCACCAGCTTTTATGAGCCTGACTGTAAGTGAACCCATGGGGCATTGGGTAATTGTATTATTAAGACTGTAAGTGATTAATAGAGTGCCGATGCGACGGTGCGTGCTATGAACTTTTGCTAGTGATATGGTCTATATGTCTAGTGCATACTAGTGAATTCTGAGCACTAGAAACAGTAGTCATTTGCATCACTTCACTGTTTAGATAAAATTACATATGCAAAAGTAAATCACGTTTCCCACTGAATAAAAATTTACCTAGGTTTAAGATGTTCATCATACATATGTATGCGTTTGTGGTTAACAACAAATTTGCGAAAAAATATTAATGTCCAATCCAAGTGGAGGAATGTTTTTTTTTTATATTACATGTTATTGTGAAATAGTGTAGGCGGAGCTGTGTGCCTCTGTAGTTTAGTCACAAGACAAAGTCTATTGATTTTAATAATTAATGTATGTTGTTGCCATATATGGTAGGGTTCACAATACGTTCCGTCGCGGCGACAAGCGTTGCCTTTATCATAAATGTAGTTTTATAACTAACGCATAGGTACTTTATGGTAGTGCCATATTAAAAGAGCTTCCTGTGTATTTTTAATTGGTGTTTTATTTCACAAAATAATAAATGACACCTTCACCACAAGCATATAAATTTTTGTATGGGGTTGGTTTAATTAAAGTACTCGCTATACGTAGATGAAACTGTAATAGCAAATATAGTCCTGTGAAGCTGTTACGACCTAATACTAGGTCAATAGCGTAATCAGTTTGAGAAATAGCAAAGTAGGTATATTTTATTAGGCTGATCGTCTACATCTGTCGAGCTAAATATTTGTCGGTAAGCAGATATCAGAGTCACGTAGCTGGATTAAAGTGGCAATATCCTTTTAAAATCTACTGTGCATTTTGTTTTCCTCAGAATGTAAACTGTATTTGATATTTTTAGGTGCAAGTTTTTGGATAACCATATCTGTATAACGCTACTGAAAACGTGTCTTGAAGTACTTGATTAATATGAATATGTATAAGGGTCCATTATTCCAGAATTGACAACGTCATATTAAATTAATCTAGTTTATTGTAGAAGTAATTTCATTTTATAAGTGCACATAACGGTCCACTCAAGAATATTAGGATAATTTTAAGAATAATAGGACATTGTTTTTATGTGTTAGCAGGATAGATATGTAAATGTTAGGCCGCCTGTGCTCGGATATCTGACACACTAAGGATATAATCTGTCCCAGCTCTGTTCATACAATATCGACTTTCATTCATAAGTTCGTTATTTATTGATAATACTAATCTCATACAAAGTAGCTGTCTTGGAGTGATGATACATGATGAAAACTAAACACTAAAAAACCGGAATGGTTTTAATACCAGAAAAAAACACAAATTATTAAGTATTTCCATGTTTCAGGATTCATTAGTACATATTTTTAGGTAAAAGTCCTAAAGCACATGCCGAATAGTACGTTCAAGCATTATGGCAAACGGCTACTACAGGTGATAAATATGTGAACGATTGTGATGTATGGAAATAAGTACCCTCTATTCATCTGCTAAAAACGATCGTAAATATAATGCTCTGTTATAAAATGATACGATAAATACGGTTCTTCTCGATGACTGAATTATTTTCCGAATCGGTGGTAGTTTGACGTTCGTATGCGCCTTCTCAGAGAGGAAATTAAATAAAATTGTTTCGATTTCTTTAAGGTTCTGCCATTTCCAGAGATTCATTAAAAAAAATTTGCTTGAAACACGGTTTGTCGCATTCTCCATTAGGCTTTCTAGGTACATCTGACATTTTAAAGAAAAAGAAAATAAAATGTTACACGATACCAGATTAGGAGTTGTGATGCTTTGCCGGGTTGAGCGTATGCAATGTTTACGCAGATTCCGTTCTTACAAAAAGGTTTGAGAAAAATACTGTGGGGTTTTATATAGTCTAAATCTGACATACCCCAAACCCGTTATCCGGTGCGGCGTTGAAATGGGGATCCTGTGCAAGATTTCTCTACGTGCTGAAGAAACACAACCTTGCTGGATATGGCCAAGAAACTTTGAACCCATTGCGAATAATGGATATTATAGTGATGAAGCTGCTTACTTTCTCCTGACAAGTCTGGCCTTTTGTATCATGTTTCTTTATACCAGCAAGTTCTCATTATTCCGCAATCTTAAATCATCAGGATCCTCAGCTAAATTAATGAAAACCTCAGTGGCGGATGATAAGGGAGATGCCTCATTCTTCACTAATGAATGAGGGTCTATGAAACGTTTGAATCACTATATCTCTGTGGTTTATGGGATTTTGCTTACTTGCCAAACACTTGTTGAAAATTACATATTGATTCAACTTGAGATTTGCCAGACTTGAAGCATTAGAAGCAGTAAACCGTATATTTGACATTCGTCCACGCGCATCGTATTCCTACAATGTTAGTGCCTATATATCACATTCGTCCACGCGCTTCGTATTCCTACAATGTTAGTGCCTATATATCACATTCGTCCACGCGCATCGTATTCCTACAATGTTAGTGCCTATATATCACATTCGTCCACGCGCTTCGTATGCCTACAATGTTAGTGCTTATCCTCGCCTTGATAATTATCTTTTGCTAATAACAATAGAAATCTGATATTATTCCAATGAATTACTACTATATTATAAGAGCAGAAATATTTGAAAATTACTTAACAAATTTCAATTTAATTTATGTTTTAATACAGAAACTAATCACAAGAAAATATCTACGTTTCAAATCTATACTAATATTATAAAGCTGTTTGCTTGAACCGGCTAATGTCCGGAACGGCTGGTCCGATTTGAAAAATTCTGTCAGTGATAGATAGCTCATTTATCGAGGAAGGGTATCTAAGACCAATAGGAGCGGAGCACCAATGAAGAATGTTTGAAAATCGGGGTTAATGTACGTATTATGTAAAAATATTTTCATCTTCTACGTAAACGAAGTCGCGAGTTAAGGTTAGCATTAGTCCAAAGTAACCTTTCCACGCGGACGAAGTGGCGGGCAGAAGCTAGTAGTTACATATTTCCATAGAGACAAAACAAATTTTTACTATTAAATAAAATAATAAACAATACGATCTAGAATAAGGCGTTGCATAAATCAACTATTAATGTTTACGAACATACAAAATAGAAGTTTAATTAATCAAAATTACTCCCACGATTTATTATGCTATAATAAGTCGTTTTATTTACATTGTTGGTTTCGTGTAGATACTTGTTGTCACTTTCATCGTATGCGCATGAAATAGTATTTTTTAAACAACATCGAATCGCACGAGCAAACTCACAAAATCGAACGAGCGTGAGTAGTCTGTTTAAAATCCAATCGAGTGTATAACACAAAGACGCGCCAGCTGCTACTATACAGAGGTAAGAAAATATTATCTGAGATATATATCATGTTTTACATAATTACAGAAATAATTTTAATTATATAACGTGCAAGCGTGATTGACGCACAACGCTTATATAGTTTCAGTTCATATTAGAATTAAGGTAAAGTGAGCATTAGCAACGTTATACTCTATTATCGTAACTCGTAGTTACCTACACGTTATTTACGCAATAATTAATTGCTTTTAAAGGTGAAATAACGTATTTTAACGAAAATGATGATTCACAACATAAAAGGAAAACGCGTTTAAAATAATTTTTGTTATAATTTGATTTACCGTTATCCTTGTAGTATTGCACTTATTATATTGTCTAATGTATGAAAACATGTACTTACTAAAACATTCCAGATCATTTTATCTATAAATAAAAAAAAACTATTGCTACTGAGATTCCCTCCCTGCCACAATAACATATTTCTATGTATACATTATTTGCCTTATTACTGTTATTAAGTAATTATGTGTAAAATAACAATACTGTTATTTTCGTTTTACTCTGCCCTATCGCGGTCATACCCAGGTCTAAGATCTTAAGACGTTAGTTGCGTCTCCCTAAATATGTTGTTCATCATAACACATTTACGTATACGTTGTGTAGCTGCGAAACAGTGCCACTATGTAAACACTTAAATAAAACGAAATGCAATCTATTTCGCAAGATAGACAAATCTTTATTGTTATAACACTGTCGTAAAATTAAAATAAAAGAACAAATAATATGTTTATACAATAAACTAATATGCAAGTCATAACGCATTAAACTCTTGTCTTGTAATAACATTAAAATATGACTAGAGTTGAATAAAAATATTTCGTGTGTCCAAGATATCCGCCAACGCACGCGACGCGCTCTTTCCTATTACAGACTAGTCAATGTCGCCGGACTGTACAGCCTTGAGGAACAATGTTATTATAAAAACATTTCTTTACATGAACAAAGCGACTTGACGCAAGTACACGCTCCAATGAGCAGATGGTTCGCTATTCGCCACAAGAATACCACCTCCCACCCCTCTTGTACAAAGACCAGTACACGGAGTGAACACAGTGAACTACTACTATTTCATATGCAGTTTACCAGTAAAAGCTATAATAATTAACATATAAAAATAACTTTAGTACCGCATCGCATGTTGGAAACACTACTAGTTTCAGTATGTTACTGCACACACCGACGCTATAGAAATCGTTTTCATTAATAATCACTTATTAACAGATAAATTCAATTAAATCGTCTCGTTTCTCGGCATTGGGTTTACTTGATTGAACACCATTTATTTTCGCAAAAATAAGCTCGCATCACAAGAATAGAAACCCGCGCTTAAACGAAACAGCGAGCATTCTTAGGTGTTTTCCAACTGTAAAAGTTAATT
This sequence comes from Antheraea pernyi, assembly GCA_015888305.1. Taxonomy (NCBI): domain Eukaryota; kingdom Metazoa; phylum Arthropoda; class Insecta; order Lepidoptera; family Saturniidae; genus Antheraea; species Antheraea pernyi. The sequence goes on from MU158976.1 coordinate 312,349, forward strand.
AGCTGATGTTAATGTATGCGGCGCGTGCGGTTCTGTGCGAACGAGCACGGCGAACGCAGTTTGTGCTGAGTGTTCGGCTCGGGCGGCTCGCACCGCACGCGGCACTGCGCTCCGGCAAACGCCGCCGGGCGCCGCCCCCGGTGCGACCCACACCCACTCTCGCAGTGCTCGCGAACCGTCTTTGATACGAACTATGAAATCGTGTGCCATGTACAAGATCACCTATGTCACGCGGAAAAAACAGGTAAACTAAACGCTTGCCACGAGCTCCGTCGCGGATCCACTGTTGGTGACACGAGCGCGTTCCTTACGGAGTGCGCGAGCGGGAACCTCACGTCGCCGTGTGCCTCTCCCTGGCACACGCCTTCGTAGTCATCTGCGTTCAGGGAGTAGATCATGGCTCCGCGAAGCCCACGTTCTTTGATATAGACAGCCTTCTCCATGACACTCCGAGGGTTGTCATATGAGACCCACTCGTTACCCGAGTGCAAGTACGGCACGCGAGCCTCTTTATCGTAATTCACGTGTACGACTCTTTTGTAATCCTTCAAATACATACAAATATTTGGATAATTAATGAATCCTAACACTCCAAGAGATCCGAAGCCAGATGCAGGGCTTCCAACGTTGAAGTTATTGACATTCACAAGAGTGAATGTGTGTCCATATGTAGGTATTCCGACTACAATTTTATTTTTATCCAATCCTTTATCAATATACATATTTATTGTATTATTTATATTGAGTGTGGCAAGATACAAACTCTCTGTACTTCTTGGATATAGTGGGGAATTGAATCCCGTGAATGGAGTGTATTTTGTGTAATAATGGAAGTCATAGGTCATGATGTTGACATAATCCACATACATATTGATTTGATCCACATCATATGATACATCAACTATGATTTGTGGAGAAGCAGCTGCAATTGTGAGAATATAGTTTCTTTTTTCTCTATAGAACTCCATTCTGATTTCTCTTAATAACTGAGAGAAATGCTGTTTCTCTTTTCCACCCAACTTGTTTCTGTAACCATGAAGTGCTGGGAACTCCCAGTCTAAATCTATCCCATCCAAAGAGTAGCTTCTTAAAATCCTTTTAATTGATCTTATGAATGTCTTTCTGGATGCATGATCCACAACCATATCTGAGAAACCACTGTTATTCCCAGCACCACCCACAGACAGTACAATTTTAAGTTCAGGATTCTCATGTTTTAAATTCACTATTTCCGATAAAGTTTTAATTAAAGGGTCATTTAAAAAAATCTCTTTGTTGGTAATGCTGGCAAATGCTACATTAATGTGTGTGCACAAATATGGATTTATATTTAATGGCAATAATTGTTTTTCATTGTTCTCACTAGGAGCATTATAGTAACATGAAATCACTTTTTTATCAAGCGAGCCTTTATGGTAAGACTTCAGATTCTCTCTGGCATTATCAGATAGTGCTGGGTGGCCTATGTGAACCTTCTCACTATATTCGCTTGGGAATAACACTAGGTATAGCAATATAAATACTGATAGAAACACAGTAGTGACCGGCAACCACAGGCGCAACACTCTCGTACACGTCCTGTGGCTCGACAGTTCTCGTTTTTTGACATGAAGATCTCCTTGTGTAACATGTTCACATTTTTCCAATTCTTGCAAACGTTGATATTTCTCACACGATTTATCCGCGCCCTTACTGCACATCGACATACTTTTCAATAGACTGCGTTCCGTTATCTACGAACAAGGTGAATATTAATAGTTGCTTATTAGAAATCTTATCTTTATATTTCAAAGTCAAATATCCAGTCCAAGTCCAATTAGCATCGTGTTGTACGATAAGTGCAGTTTCATTGGAACATATATTGCCTTTGTAAGTACTTACCCTTATTTATTATTCAAATATACCCAAGTAAATTACATACATAAGGCAATAACAATGGGCTGTGTGGCTGTTGTATCTGAATTATTGTTATCTATGATAAGTAAACAAATAATATAGACAGAATTTATATATAAACACTACAGCCAGCTGTGCTAAATAGCACAGAGTATTTCACGATAATGAAAAACAGACTACCACAGAGTACATCTGCTCAAGGGAAACCAGAAGCACGGAAGAACAATCCTTTGGTCCGTGAACCGAGTGAATTTTTAATTAATAAGAAAAACTATAGAGGGTACTATTATACGCAGTAATTTTTATTTGATTCTGTTATATACGTAATTTTACTATGTATATAAGAATAATCTATGGTGCAGAGATGATAGGTACTAGAAACTTATACCAAACAAGAAACCCCATTTATCTATATAGTATCTTTGATTGTCGTGTTTATAGTCAAAGATTAATATTATAAGTGATATACAAATAATGTGGAGTACAGTTAAAAAATATAATGTCCTTTTATAACATGGGCTTATGATGTATTACGAAGGAGCTAACACAGGTTCATGTTCATTAGACACGAAACAAATAAATCTTCTGTGTTTATTATGTTCATTTTTTTTATGGTATATATTATATCTATAACAGCGACCATAGCTTGTGTGGAAATTATTAACAGCAGATAATTATAAGTACAGCAGTGAAATTTTGTAAAAAAAATTTGAAAAAGTAACTGTATATTGCCGACTATGAATTTAAAATTGCATTTAGTTCCTCTACGTAATAGTTTGTCTTCTATTCTATTATTTTGATGGTATTTTACGTGTTATAGGTAGTTTCGTCATATTGAAAATGTTTAAAAAAAAGAACTATATAACACTACAATACAATACTTTATAACACTTTTGGGGTGACCTTGCTTACGTCTGTATTTATTATAGATCATGTCGGTATTTATTGTAGATCACGTCGGGGTCACCAATTTTGGGGCGTGTTCGATGTAATATGATCATAAAATTAAACACGGCCTTTGCAATCGAGACTTTTAATATGGACTTGTCTTGTCGAGGAAAAATATATATCAGTCTGTCACATCGAATAAGTCATCGGACTGCTCCGTTGTCCACACGCGTACGAGGTCGTTCGAGTGAACCGCGCGCACTCCGACCTACGCGACAATGCGTCCCGCTCACGCATCCTCTTCCTCGGGAAGTACGAAAAAGGGCCCTTCTCAGGGCCACTCTACAGAATGTCCATCGTCCTCGCGACGCAAGACCACAAGCCTGCCTACGGAACCTGAAACCTCAAGATCACAGACCACCGCTACGCCCACTGGACTCCGCACCACCGTGCCTGCGCCTCGCTCGCCGCCACTCGACCCGCGACAGAGGCCGTCTGGCGTGCCGACACCTCAGACAGATGAATACGAGAGCGACATTATCGTTCTCGCCCAGCTAATTTTAGCTGGGACACTGTCAGAGGGGATGGCGCGCTGGATGGCGCTGTACCTGCGGGTTCAAGAGGCTGCCTTAGAGGGCAAACCGCCTTCCGCGTTCGACGCGGCGGCGCTCGAGTACGCCGCCCGCGGAAAGATCGCGATACCCGCGATCCCCGACAACCCGACTAGCCCGCTCGGTCGAGCGCTGCGCCGGAAGCGCAGCGAGCCCGAAGCAGGGTCCGCCGCGGATCGCGCAACAACATCGCCGCCAACGCCAACA
>MU158976.1:325093-365880 GCA_015888305.1 Antheraea pernyi
GGAGGCGGCGGTGCGGCGGCTGCAGGCGCGGCTGGCGGCGGCGGACCTGCTCGTGAAGGACCTGTACGTAGAAAACTGTCACCTCGCGCACCGGAACCACATCTGACGCGCGATTCTCCTTCCAACATTATCCTTATCCATTATTTTTAACTTTATCTAATATCAAAACACATCGAAGTTTAGAAAGGTTATGTCAACTCGCTGACCACTTTATTGATTTCTGCGACATATCACAGCGAGAGCTGATTTCTGTACTTTGTCTAAATGTAAACAAACTGTATGTAAATAATACAATATTATTGTTTCATATGAATTCGCTTGTATAGAATACGGTCAGGTTATAAACCTATATATCCAATGATTCCGAATACCTAAATATTTGTTAGTATTACTTTTAGAAATGTTAATTTTATTAGCTTATACTTAGATTCATAACAAATAAAAGAGATTTGAAATCATAGATTTAATGATTTTAAAGGGATCATAAATTAACACATTCAAATGGTTATTCACATTTAGAAATGATATGTCGAAATGAATTGACTACATCCTTAATGGTGTAAATGTTTTCAGTAGGAAGTGGTTCCCGCACTCGCTCCACTCCCCCCACTCTTGCTAATCTATTGCAATGTGTATATATAAGTCAAAGTGCCTTTACTATGTACTTGTTATTGTAATAATGATATAATAACCGTTAGATAGATACCGGTAGTAGTACCGTAGAGCTCACGTTAGTGTTGCATTACTTTATCCACGTTCCTTATGCACTTCACATGTGTACTTGATGAATACTTCTTCAATTAACATGGAAATTTTATAAACTTACACATTGGCCTTATAGCTTCAAAGGGCTCAGTTTTGTTGTTATAAGCCACATCTCATTCATAATGGCCTAAAACATATACTACTGTTTTATATATAATTTAAGATATTTATTAAACAAGTAGTACACAATGATGTCGCGGTTATTTTTCGCCATGTTCTGGTAAAGACAATGTTTAATTTAGAATAAGGTTGAAAAATACAGCTAAAAATGCTGGTTTTAAAGCATAAGCTACAAGGCGCGTTCAAGTATTTCATAAGCAGAACTTGAACCCCCTCCCCGCCCCGCCCCCCTTGTTAGCAAAAATCATCAAAGCTCTTACCCATCCTTCTATGCTTTTGTAAGTACAGGCATAATTAAAAAAAAGTAAGAAAGTTACATAAATCAATATTGTTAATGTAATCGAGGATCATCATCACCTTTAATACTTATGTGATACTTGAATGGACTAAACGAATTAAAAGACAATACTTAATGTAATTCTAATACACTCACTTATTTAGTAATTGACTTATTTTAACATTGTTCCTGTTTGTGATAAGATATAGTTGAAATTGTTGATTAACAGTGTAGTGCAGTGAGCTGCACTCTCGGCACGAACACATTGCTTGTGTCTGTCTGTTTATTTGTAGTCCTTTTATGGCTGGCAACCAATCCTCTGAACCACTACTGCCCGATTGCAATGTTCGATAGAAAGCAACAATAGTATAAGTTTTTTGTGATAGTTTCAATGTTTTAACAAGATGTTGGCCGCCTTGTTAGAACTTTCCATGGAGTTTTTGTGGTATCTCAGAAATCATTCTCAATGGTATTAATTCCACTTCACTCATGCACAATTATCGAACTATATAACGTAAAACACCACCAATATTTTAAGATACAGAGTTGAGTGACACAAGATTAAGAATAAAGTATAAAATCCACTGCATGACAGACGAAGAGCCCGTTAAAATCTCCTTATTTGTAGTAATATGTTATTACCGAGTGCCTAAACTTCAATCAATTGTGATCCATAATCGATTCGTTAGTTTGTTAAGTTGTAACTAGTGCTGTTTAACCAAATTGACAAGCGCCCTCCACCCCCCGCCCCCCCGCACCCGCACCTATCCGACCAGTCCATATTAACATATTTGATTTGTTGTACAAAGCGATGATAAATATAAGAATTTACAAATCGTAGTACTAACGACATTTAAAGCATCAAGACTCTACTGTCTTTAATTTTTTTGCCGTGATAATGTTTTATAAATTTATGAACGCCGGCTGCACGCATGACAAAGCATGACTCAATGTCACGAGCCGCCTCTTCCAGTCCATCGGCCGATGTGTCAGAGTCGTTATCACGTAAAATGATCGTCCGTAAACCGACTTTACAGAGAAACATTTTAATAATTTACAAAATAAATCAATAAAAGTTTGAAAGTGCTAAATAAATAGCCGTGGTTCGTCACCCATGATTTTCTATAATTCTTCATATTGCAACCCATTTGGTAGTTAACAGGTTCCGTAGCATACGTACCATCGGTGGTATACGATTTGATAACTACTAAAAACAATAGAATTACTTATGGCATGTTATCTATCATGTTGTAACGTAATATGTATTGTATGATAATACGTGATGTAGTCCGGTAAAGCTGTAAAGGGCCGTCGCGTCGGGGCAATAGCGTAGACAGTTCGAAAAATAAAGTTAATACATATATTTCTAGTCGAACGTATAAAATGCCCTGAAGAACATGTCAGGCAAAATTAGTTTAACACTATACAAGTTAATAGTATTTTAACACCACGACAGAGAGATTATATGTGCCCTTTATAATATATGATATAAATAAATTGTGTTATAATGCATGCCATCGGAGAGTATCAAATATTCATTTATTTCAAATAATGACATGAAGGTATCAAATTTAATTTTTAATAAAGCACTTTAACGTGATAATTTCAAAGTTTATTTTAAATTTACAGTTCCTCTCTAATTAGTGGTACTAATTTATTAATTATCAGTAGATTGAAACATAATTAATCTTAAGAGGAAAAACGGACTGCAAGAAATTTGACGAATTATTTAAAACAAGGGTCTATTGCTGTTGCACTCTGCCTGAACTATGACATAGAGCGCAAGAGAAGATAACTACGGCTCAGACGGATTATACCTGTATAAAATAGACAAAATCATAACTCCGTATTCCCTTGTTTCCTTATCAAAAACTGAAAAGTATTTAGTTCTTTTTTCAAAATTAAAATAAGAAACAATATCATTGTATCTATATGTTTTTTATTTTATGATGAATATATTAAATAAAATAAAAACATGCAGATACAATCATATTGTTTCTTATTATATTTTTGAAAAAAAAGCATTAAAATATGCTGACTGCATGAAAACAGTGATACAATTGGTCAATTTTAGTACCTTTGAAAGGCTCTTAGGTCTTATAATATTTAATTAATAAAAAAATATCAAAGCATGAGTACAAACGTGTGATATATAGTAATTGCATGGTATGAAAATATTTGATGTAGTTCCAGTATTAAAGGATAAACCGGAGGAATATGTTAGTATTATACAAAGAAAGGCGGAGTTGCCTCACAATGAAATGTGGAAATACATGGGAAGTATTTGTCATTTTCGAACTGATAAGCTTTTAGGATTACTAATATTTAATAGTTTTAGAAATCATTAAATATATTCGATTTTTAATAATTTTAAGTGAAATAATAAGTCAGAAATAAGTGCTGCTTAAAACTAGTTTGATATAATTAGTATTCTGAAATAAAACAGGCAAATATTATATAGATTAACTATAATGATCGAAGGTTATATATCGGTAAAGTTACTATTGACACGCGTTCGTACTAATGACTGTCTATTGATCGTGATCTGAAACACCATTGATTGGAGGTATCGACTGTTTAAGTAATCTTGATTATTATTGACTGAAAACCTTAAAAGGAGACTGACAACTGGAAACTGGGCATCCTCGCTCAGATAGTTGGGCTATTCATACCTACGGATGATTCGTAACTATATTCATCTTAAATATATGTATAGGCTTACGCTTTTATTTGATTGGTCTTGGTGGGTTGAGTGATCAAATCATATATGCGATATATGGACATACTTCTACATGGACGCAATTTTATCTTAGCCCCGACGTATATAATAATAATATTTTTATTGCGTTCCATAAATTATAGGCATGTGTATTCTTACAATTTATGAATACCGTTCCTACATAGGTATTTGTGTGTTTAGTTCGGATGAGATCACGGTCGGTGCAGTACTCTGTAGTATCTAGTACTTGTTTTTTAATAATTCTTTCCACGACCAAGTTAAAATTAACATCTGAAGCATACATTTTAAAGTAATGTGGTCTATCGGTTCCCCCGATGGGAGGCGGCCGCGAGGGGGCGCGAGCGCGGGCGGTGCGCTTAGGAATGCGATTGGAAGGTAGAGTGAATGCGATCGGCTGTTTATGTTTCAATAAATATTGTACATTCATTTGATTATTAAAGTGTTAAATTAAATTATACTGTGTTTTATTGTCGTTTCTCTATCCACGTTCAGTAAGTTTAGATCGGTTTCAATTATGAAAAAACATTAGTTTTTTATTGACGAATAGGAACTGTAAGGTTGGGGACATTAATTTGTTTTAATAAGCTCTGAATTGAGGATAGTATAATGCTATTAATAATTGGAAGCATGTGTACACAATGACATTTACGAAAGTTGCAAGTTGTAGTCCGATTTCAATAAAAGAGGTGATTACTGTTAGTAGGTACAACTCTATTAAAAATGTGGCACTAATAAACTAGTTGTTTATCTGTGTTAGATGCTAGTGCATTTATCTCGTAGTCACTATGGTGCATAAGGAATAAAATGGTGATTATATTATCTATCTATACATATAACAAAAATGAAGTGTCTGTATATGTGTAATATCAAAATAAAAATAATAACTGATTCGGTATGAAAGTATACACGCTACTGATAACTAAAATGCAATTTTTAAAATTTTTGTCGGTCTGTCTGTTTGTTCCGGTTAATCTCCGAAACGGCGAGACCGATTTTAACAGGAATTTCACTGCCATATAGCTGAAACTACACTACTACTTAACCGCGACTTCGCCCACAATGCTAACTCCAAAACGGTGGGACTGATCTTCACGGATTTTTTACCGGCTGATAGAAGACATTATAACAAGTGATTAAGTTTTTTTTTAATTAGACTAGCTGATAACCGTGGCTTTGCCCGCAGTGCTATCTCCGAAACGGTTACCAATTTTTACGGGGCTTTCACCGACAGATAGATGTCATTATAAGAAGTAATTTAATATATTTTAATTTAGACTAGCTATTAACCGCTGCTTCGTCCGCAATGCTAACTCCGAAATAATGTGATCGATTTTCACCGGTAGATAGAAGACGTTACAACAAGTAATTTAGTCTATTATAATTTAGACTACCCGTTAACCGTGGCTTCGCCCACAGTGCTATCTCCGAAACGGTTCGACCGATTTTTACGGGACCCACCCGCATGAAATAAAAAAAAAAAGTTGTCCACTGTAAACATGTACGTGAGACGTTCGTTGTACTGGACTCCAAGAATAAATATAATTCAATTTAAATATATGTATGTAATTTAAATTATATTGTCTTTTTTGACATTTTGGCTGCCATTTTCTTAATTACCGCGATTTTGTCTTCATAACTAATAACCATAGTAACATATAAGACTATTGTATCGAGTTCAATGAGTACTATGCAAGATTTCAAGACGTCAGTCAGCTCATTCGTTGTTTTCAATTCAACATTATAATCATTAATAGTAATTTTGAAGATAGAAGGGGTCTTTCTAATAAGACATTAGATCATAAACGTATTACTTATTGACAATATGGACATATTATATCATTACTAGGTGACCCGTGCAACTTCGTCTGCACCAAATCAGTTATTACCGGTTTCAATTGTATTTTTAAACGCAATAATCTTAAAAAAACCTAAAACCCGATTGTAGCGACATATAGCACTTCCAATTGTGAATCCAAACTATCCAGGGACTCACTCAAACATATACCCAGTTGGTATGTGAGAAATCTTTTAAATAAGCCTAGAACATGTTCGCGGCATTACCTAAAAAGTCCAATGAAAATAAATACTAACCTACATATATTGCCGATAAATGTTTTTCCAGTATCTCTTGTAACTTCATCGCTTAACATACTGTAAAATTTAAACTTTATCTACATTAAATTTTCATTTTCTTTTAGTTGATTTTTTTATAAGAATTTGTAAAGTATACGTGAAATCTGTACTCAAACTTAATTTTGTCAAATTTATTTTACTTTTGAGATATAAACCACCTTTTTCAGTGAGATACTGAACTTGGGATAATATACCTTTCTAACAGTGAAAGAATTTTTTTAATCACATTAGTGGTACCAAGGATTCCTTGAAAACAAAACTTTACCTCTCTTTATAATATTAGTATAAATATACTACCCAAACACCTCAACTAATTATTTTAATTATAGATTCACAAACGTGAACCCAACGACTTCAAGACTCACAACACACGTACTGACAGAATTCTAATTGAGCTTTATCTACAATGGAATATAACTATTATGTAATGGCCTAATAAACCTAAAACCCGATCGCAGCCACAACTACCGGTTCCAATTGTATATCCAAATTATCGAGGGACTCACTCAAACATATACCCAGATGGTTTGTGAGAAATCTTTTAAAATAAGCCTACAACCCGATCGTAGCATCGTCTACCCGGTTCAATTAAAATAAAAACTAACCTACATATATTGGCGGTAATGTAAAGAAAGCTTGAAAGGTCTATGGATCCCCAGTAGGAACGGAGTTCCTTTCCCTTTTTTATAGACGTTTACTATACAGTCAGTATAGTTTAAATTATAAAATATCAAGTTGATAGAGTTAAATTGTAAAGTAAATTAAAATATAAAATAAATAATGATAAATTAACCACTGAATACTGTCATAACTATTTTCAACTTGTATTAAAAAAAATTCACACTCCATTGCATTGAAGAATAATATAAATATTAAAAAGATATGAGCATGACGCGTCAACTGTCACTTGCTGTAACTATTAGTCTAAGAGCTAGCAACGGTTTCGACAACGAATTCGAATATGCCAGTTTTTTTATATATCTTTATGTTCTTCCTAACAGCGGGCTACCTGGCTGCCGTTAAGCGTTGCGTTTATTAGTGCATATCGCACCTTTGCAGGCAAAAATATTGATTTTGTTTTTCACTAACTTTGAAACGCTACTAAAACATGAAATTATTATTGCCAGACATTTTTATTATTAATAATAAAGTGCCCGATGCCATTTTTTGTAAATAAAAAAAAAGTATGTTCAAACCATGTTAAGATAGCTATAATTTTAATATTATTTTACTTAGACATAAAAGAGAATAAATTAAAAATAACATGAATAGAATAACTTAGCAATAGCTATATTTTAGCGCTGTATGATAAAGACAGCGATAATTGTGGAAGCGCCTGTTATAGACGCCTGTATTCAAGATGGCGTCAGTCCGAAGTCATATGTCTACGTTTATCATTGTTTTTCATTGTTTACGGTGAAATCTCAATATCATAATGGTTAATAAAATAAAATAAAATATGTTCTGTGCAATGGAAATAATAAAATTGTTTGAATTGATTTATTTTATTTATAAAGAATATCATCGGGCACATTATTGTCAATAACAAAATTGTCTAGCAGTGATAAAATCATGTTTTGAATAGCGTTTAAAAGATACTGAAAAAAAACGTTCCTAAAATTATCAAAATTTTGACCTGTAAAGAAGTGATGCGCATTAAAAAACACAACGTAAACCGGCTATCAGGTATCCTCAATCCTGTATAAAAGAACATAATATATCTTCATATTAAAGAACCAGCTTTTATAAAATTCTCGATCTTCCAACGTTGCTGGCTCTTGTACTAAGATGTCACAAAAAAAGTTAAGTTACATTAACTACATTTTTTTGTTATCCTGGAGAACTCCCTGCATTTTATGGGACAAAAAGTATCCTAAATATAACCTTGTAATATTAGGCATCACTGTGTCAAGTTTTGTCAAAATTGGTTCAGTGCTTTCAGAGTGATACGTGTTCACAGGGACAGAAAGACAGACAAAAATTGTAAAAGGATTATTTTTGGCTTTTATATCGATAACAAAGTCTACCCGGATCAACATTTTCAAAAAATATTTTATGTACAGATTTGGCTTTGTTACAATTGCATTGTAGTATCGATAGAAGAAGATAGATAGATAGAAGATTGATAAAATAGCAATAAATAATTATAGCGCAGCAAATTAATAATAAATTTACTTGAAAATATAGTTAATATGAGAATTACACTGAGATAGTAAAATAATAATTGTAAACGTTACTACTACGCTTGATGAATACACAATAATAATGGCCGAAAACTGTGAAGGAAGTGAGAGAAGGCATATCGTGTGAGAGAAACAGGAAACCCGCGTCGGTCTCATCCCTACTCCGTGCTGTTTACTGGGATGTGGCTTAATTTGGTTAATTTAATTATTCAGTTATTAATCGCTTTTTAGTGCCTTATTTGTGTTTCAACACGAAGACGGTTTATTTTTTTTTGGAAAAAAAATTTATTTCTCTATTTTTAGAGTTCATAAATATATCCGGTTTCTAATGGGTATAATAAATCGGTTCCTATTTCACGAAAATACGTAAATATGAAGTGGGTGAAAATCATTCACCCCCTTAGGTGTTGAATAATTTCTTCAAATTTATATGGGACCACCTCTGAATATAATCGATTCAAATAAAAAAGGAATCATTAAAATCGGTTCATAATTGACGGAGATATCGATTAACATACATAAAAAACACACACAACCGAACGTAGTAACCTCCTCCTTTTTCGAAGTCGGTTAAAAAGATAAAACAAGATCACAAGCAAAAAAAGGAAGCCAGTTTTATGAATAGGGCTCGTCCGGGTGACTTTTGTTGTGGTATTTACATTTTCCGAGCTTGGATGACGATGTGTAGGTAAAAAACGTCCTCTCGACTGTATTAATTGATTATTTTGATAGAACGTGTAGTAAACGTGTAGTAGTTGTGTAGTAGGTATAACAACAAAAAATTCAAAATGTATAATTGTGTCTTTACATTTCAAAATGAGTTAAATCCAATTTTAATCGTTCATGTAACATGTTTAATTTTTTTAATATCTCCAGTTACTACATACTACTGAGAATGAAGATCAAATTTTGTCGATGATCAGTTTTCTAGTTTATTTTAATGGTCTTTATATATTTTTTTAATATTTTATATTTATTATATATTTTTACATGTACTAAATTTGAAGATCTTGAAAAATAACGTAAAATATTAGGAACGGCTAAAATTAGATTTAGCTTATTTTTAATTGTAACAACACAATTATGTACTTATTTAATAAAACGTTATCCATATGAAAATAAAAAGTTATAAATCACAGTTGAACTTAAGGAATGTTGTATTCATTTATATATATTCCAAATTATTTAATTTGTCGTTGCTCGATAAATTTAAAATATTCTCTGCGTGTGCATTTCGATTTACAACACGGACAAATAAATTTGGTTTTTATAAATTTTCTAAACACGATGTAATTAGATACGGTATTTATTATATTATCGATAAATGCTATACAACCACTATCCAAACTACATACGATAGGAAATGAAGTGAAAATAACAGCTTTTGACTCTGTCACCCTCATTTTATTTACTTAAAACGCAACTAAAACCGTTTCGTTAGATAAAAACCTACGGAAATAAAGTTATTTCTAAATTTCCGCTCGATCGACGGCAGAACGTGTTTCACCCTACTTAAAGACATAATAAAACATCTCGCAGGAATTTCTAAGATTAAAAATACAGCTACGGTCAAGGGAGGATACTTTTAAGATTTCACCGAAATATTATTTATTTGATGTCTATATACGTGAAGATAAAATTTGTACCCCCTTTTAAGGAGATTATGCACACGAAGAACTGTGAGAATGAGATCGAGAACAGTTAAAATTCATATAAAGTGTAATAAAATAAAATGTATGTATAATATATGCTATAAATAAATATATATGGATTAAATAAAATACTAGTACTAAAGTATTTAGTCTAGTACTAAAACTAGATGATTTCCGCCAGCTTCGTTGGGTATAAGGAGAAATTATAGTTTTGACACAAAAGAGCTTTAAATAGACTATATCTTCATTATATATATGTCACAGCGTTACAGAGACGATTAAAGAGTGACAAGCTTTTAATAATTGTTACTGGCAGTCGTGAGGTTTTTCTACCGGTTTGTCAGTTGTAAAATACGAACGGTGATATGTCAAAAAATGTGATTGTAGGATTGAATGAAAAAATATAACACGTGTTGACTATCTATATGCGGTTTTCAGTAGTAGATAAAGTGATTCATGAGGACGGTTTAGATATATAATATTTTAAGGTTTTTTTTATTATCAGAGCGGGCTGCTATATATATATATTTAAATAAATAAAAAATTAATGCATAATGACGCATTTGTACAAGCTCACAGCTGACGTAATAAAACAAAATTTTTCAAAGAAATAAAAGAAAAGAAATGATAATAAAGGTATAAATTTAAAGAGAATCTCAATGATGTTCAAAGTTAAAAGAATAATGAATTACGGACGAATTTCGATGGCTGGATAACCATTTGTATTATCCTTAATGTATTATGGTGTTTTTTTATATTATAGGAAGCAAACGAACAGGTTGGTCACCTGATGTTAAGTGATCACCACCGTCCATAGACGCAACACCAGGGGAGTCGCAAGTGCGTTGCCAGCCTGTGTTTGTGGGAGGAAGGAGGAAAGAGGAGGAGGGAGAAGGGAGGGGGAGAGGGGAGATGCGCATCTGGCGCTCTTACTGACCGAACGAAACGCAACGATGCAAGCATTGTTACTTTACGTCGGTTTTCTGTGTGAGGGTGGTACTACCCCGGGCGAGCCGACCCATTCATGCTGAAACCAGTAGTAGGTAGCTTCAGCGTGGCGCTACCACCTACAAAAACGAATTACACTAATTACACAAAAATATATTTTAACCACTGTCTCACCTAAAAGTGACTATGTGATCTAAAATGTTAAAACGAGAGAGACTGACTCTTAAGTGCAACTGAATAGATCTAACCCGTCTAAAGAGAAGCGTATCTGTTGTTTTTACCAATACTTCAACTATGATCTTTTGTTTTAGAATTACACTTAATGATGTTACTCGTGTCTACAGGAAATGTACCTATCATTCCACAGCACATGCTCCCCGGGTGGTGTCAAAGAACACCAAATTTTAGGCCGCTGCACTGTTCCAAAAAACTCGGCAGGTGTCAGCTCCTCATCAGGGGCCTTATCGCGGTCGAGGGATCAGAATCGTAAACCCCTTAGGGGAGGGTGAGAGTTGCCCTCCCCGACGATCATGGGTTAGAAACAACGCTTATGTAGTAGGAATGTCAAAAAAGACGCGCAAGAACCGGGCCAGTTCCGGGGGCCTGGCATCAATGGCCTAAGCATCAATGCGGGGCTTCGGTCAAGCCTATTGCACTTTGATATGTCCAAAGAGAAAAGTAATTTTTGTATAGCTCTTTGCACAAACTTAACATTTGGCATCGACATTTCGCAACGCTGTATGATGTATAGTCGCTTCCCTTTGCAATCAAAATCCGAGCTGGATGCAAGAAGGCAACTTAAAAAATTGGCCTTGTTTTTCGCGTCACAGGCCAATGACTCGTGTTCCCTCCACAATGGTAGAAAGGATGGTTGACAAAATTTCCTAAGGATAGTTTTGCCGAGAGACTAAAACGCCTGGCTTCGATTGGATGGGAGATAAATCAATCTCTCACCAATTTTGTTAATAAAAGTAGACTTAGCCAAGGCGATTGCTCTTTTGTAAGAGCTTGAGACAAAGTTGTATTCCTTTTTTATTGCACCGGTATTTACATCCTTTGATATGAGTGCTTTAAACTGTTTCTGGTAGCATTTTTGCTTCCGGCTGAAGGCCATTGTACACGAGCAACCAATTTCTTTAAATCATTGGTTAATTAGCTCCTTATACTATATATGGTGGGTTAATATTCCAAATATATTGCTGATGATAACTCTCATTTCACACTGTTCGTATTTATATATCTAATGTATACGTTACATGTTGCTGTAAATGACGTGCGTGTCGTACTTATAATTGTTTTCTATAATATATCTATATTTCTATAATATATCTATAATTGTGCTCACAGTTTTAAATTTCTTTAATACAATTTTAAAAAAGCGCGTGCGGATCTGCGGTTACAGCTAGAACCTAATAAAAACAACTTAAGTAACAATAAAAGGTTTATTTCCCTCTTCTGCGCATTCTCTATACCTGTCAGTTACTATGTTTGGCTGTATATATTTTTTTATTTGTGTATGTTAATAGATTTCTTCGTCAATTCTGAACGATTTTAATGGTTATTATTTATTTGAATTTGATATACTCGGGAGCGGCCCCATTTAAATATGAAACCTCTGAGAGGGTGATATACCGCTTATTTGACTTTCATCCACTTTTATAATAGTTTCCGCATTTTCGTTGACTTATAAATCGATTTCAATTATTTTTTCATAATTAGGGGATCGAGAGACTGGTTGACTCAATTTCAGCTTAGTGTGCGACTTATATTTCTGTTATTTTAGTATATACTATTGTAAAACTCTATATATCTGATATATACAGTATTAAGTTTGGACAATATATGAAAAAAAGTTCGCAATAGATTATAATATAGTGTATATAATATGTGTTTGATCTCATACAATATCAAAAAAGAGTCAACCTACCCCATGCCCGGGGTTGGCTGACTCTTCGCTAGGGGTGAGTTTACTAAGAAGTAAATAGTTCATAGTACCACACAGAAGAAGGATAATAATAACAAAAAGTAATTGTGCGCGAGCTCTTCCACAACACTAAATATTTATCTATTTTTTATGTAGCCCCAGCGTTCAGTGTCGATTGAGCTATAATTTTTTTTTGTTAAAAATAACTTATTAATATGCTCTATCGAAGATATCTTTAGATGTACTTCTTCGACCAGCCTTTTTTTTCATGCCCACATGGCTCTAGAACAACAAACTTGAAAAAGATTATGCCAGTCCGTTTACATTTTCTGTAAAATATGACTTTTATGCTGTAGGTTGATTAGGTGGTCAACCAACCCCGTTAAAGTATAGTCTACTAACCCCAAATTAATTTGTCATTTTGAACCACATGTCATAACGTTAAAGCTGCGGCGAATTAAATATAGCTATACGTAATAAAAATGTTAACTATTAAACTCTTACATTAAATTACTTCAAAACAGATAACAACAAGTATGTAGTCGTTATTGCAAACAATTCTACGACAAAAATAATTACTTACATGTATTGTTTTTCGATATTATTCTCGTGGTCCCAGAAGAC
Source organism: Antheraea pernyi (assembly GCA_015888305.1). Lineage (NCBI taxonomy): Eukaryota > Metazoa > Arthropoda > Insecta > Lepidoptera > Saturniidae > Antheraea > Antheraea pernyi. The sequence goes on from MU158976.1 coordinate 338,460, forward strand.
TTGAGTACACGATGCTGCATTCCAAATGATTAAGTGGGGGAATACAACGGTTTTTCGCAACTAATTAGTTTAATTGGTTTTTCATAACTAGTGAACTTACCTCTATAGTGAACCATCCCCGGTCTCCCCTAATGATTGCTTTTTATTTGAATTACTGATACTTGTGGTAGTCTAATTCCAATTTTGTTGAAAGCGCTTATATGGATTTCACTCTCTTCCCGTCAGCTAATTAAAAAAAAAACTTGACACAATCTAATTGCAATAAAAATAAAATATATAATGCCTCAAACCTGATTTGATCATGGAAATCGAATCTTGTGTTTGGGCTTTTACAAATTGTTTTGACGAGGACTTACATCTGAGGTTTCAAATGTTGTCAAAATAGTCGCAGCAACGAGAAGAGCAGAAGTGGGAAAATAACAACGAAAATAAAAAGGTTTGGGTAGAGCTACTTCTCCTCACGAATGACTACAAGAGATCGCTCGAAAACTTTTTTTTTAGACCTATCCGCTGTTGACCCGACGGGCCTTTACAGATTCTTTAGGCTTGAAGTTCGACGATGCACTACACTCTGTCTTTTATACCGATCGCTGTAACAAGACACCATCTTGTAGTAGTGTAAAAATAGATAATGCTTCAATCATAGTAGGAAATTTGAAAATATTTTCTTTTAACAATGTATTTTTCTACATACTACAAACTTTTAATTTCCAAAAAATAATAGTTTTATCATCACCTCGAGGACAAAAAAATTAAAGAAACTATTGAGCAATTTTTAGGACATGATTATAGTTAGGAAATAAAAAACAAACTGAAAAACGTGACTCCATAGAAAAAGGTTTTAATTAAAAAGTAGTAAAGTTAACTCAAGTGATAAAAAGACTACATAGTCTTCAGTTTTAAAGTAATGTCAGTGTTGAATGGAATCTTCTCCAAACAATATATAAAACCCAAAACACGTGTATTGCTAGTTAATTTTTTATTTATTTAATAAAAGTAGCGCCAGAAAAGTCCCTATAGAATAAGAGCTCACGGTCGCCAAATCTTCATTATTTTATAAAAGCTGAAAATATCTCTATGCATGTGCTCAACACAGGTAAGAACGTTCAGGGACCAAGGAGTTTGGATCTTGGTTACTTACTTGGGCAGGTAACAGGAAAAGTGTATAAAATAATACCCCAATTTCCTTATAGTATAAACTTAATTTTTTTGATACTTTCTTTGGAATTACATCAGACATCATGTTATATATCATTTCAGTGAATATCTTAGAAATTTGTGATATGACAAATTATATTATATTAATTTTAAAAATTACGCACAATAAAAGTAGTTTGCCCCAACGAGATTGTCTCCGTATTACAAAACAGCCCTGCGATAGTCTAGCGGTGCACCACAGTGCGTGTGCGAGAGAGCCACATCAACTCGCCGCGTCATACGAGAGGGAACAATGAAACACGAATCTAACAATATTTACATAATGTTTATTCAGAATTAAAACCAACAAAATATGATATTACAAAAATATCGTGAGTTTTCATTTTACATATAATAAAATGTGTAATGCAGCGCAAACTTATATACGTTTCGAATAGAAGATGAAAAGCGTTCGCAGCGACCACGAGCGCAGCAGCGGTCGAACACGAGTTTCATATTTTATTTCTTTGTGTTCATTCATAATTTATATGAACTCATTGTATTAATTCAATAATCAGAACTTGTACATATTGTCTATACGAGTCTGGTATTGCAGTAACCAGTTGATACTGCGACCTCTAATTATTTACTAGGTGTCTAAAACCATTACGTAGTGTATTTAGATCGCTAAAACTAAAAATAAGTAAGTAGTTAATACAATTCAATATACGTACTTAACATACACAGAGATCGATTAGATTTGTTAAAATAATAATAAATTATGTACACAAAATGAGAGTAAATCAATTTCATTTGAACATTATTTATCTCAGCAATGAATTGTGTAAACATATGAATTAATTTATTCACAGAATGAATTAATTGAATGTACAAACATTTGGCTGAATTATTCTAAGACGTTACGGGTTACGGATGTACACAATGTTTTGTGATATCTGGTGCTCAATATTTCGGCTTTTTCAGATGAAAACGCGTGAAGCTTCAAGACCACATCGAGGAAGCTATTACTTCAATAATGATTATAATGTTCTGAACAGTACCTACAAGTACATGCCGTTCACAAGGTAGTCCGCGTCGTGAGCGAACGAGGACTTGCCGCGACGGAGGCGACGTCGCGCGGCGCGCGCTCTGCAGCCTAGCATCGCTCCCAGCACTGACGTCATCAGCACGCCTGCACACACACACACACGCACGGCCTGCACTCGCGCTCACACAGAGAGAGAGCCCTCTACATACTAGGGATGGCGATTCTTCGCAAAAATAAAAGATTTATAAATCGATCCGAATCAAAGTCTGGACGATAGACTATCCAAGAATCGGTTTTTCATTTTTCTTATTCTTGTTTTTGATGACTTTTTTTCAAATCATACTTTATTGTATAGTTTTTTTTTTGTAATTAGAAAAAATCGATTCACGATTTTATACAAGATATCGATTCAGTGTTCAATATCAATCAAAATAATAATGTTTTCAATACATACGAATCGATTATTTGATTAATCGATCTCAAATCGCTATCCCGACTACTCTTCACTCACCCAGCACGAGGAGCAGCACGGCGGCGGGAGGCCGCTCACTCAGCCCCTCGTGCTCCTCGTGTTCCTCCACCGAGTAGTGCCGGTGCGCCTCCACCGACCCGTTAGCGCCTTGTTCTGTCCCACCGGGTTTGCTTGACGTCTCGGTACTCTGTAGGAGGAATATGAAATATATTCTTCTAAAAAATGTGACAACATTATGTGTATACGAGACATCGGCAAGGAGCTACGCCGCATCCCAGTCTATTCCTCTCACCTTAATTGTATCTAATTTCTTCTTAGTACTCTCCATCACGAGCGACTGTTTCTTTTCGTTCGTACCGGGGTGGGGCGCGGACGGGGGAGGAGGAGGGGGAGGGGGTGCAGTCTCAGTCGGATCGAGTTTAGTGTTCAAGTCGAAGCCTTTCTTAGGTCCGTCGCGTAGCGCCTGCCGCTGGATGCCGTATTGTACCGCGATCTCTGGCATTGTTTTCGGGGGCAAATACACTGACATATCCTGCCGGTATGGAAATATTCAATAATTATAGATTGCAAAAAATAACTACATATTGTAACAAGGCTTCATCAAAACTTTATCCTCTGCAGAAGTTCATTTAGATTTGTTCCGATATTTCACAAACGATGTGAATGTGGTGGAGTAATACCCGGTATCGCACTTAACCAGAAGTTATCGCGCTAATATTCCGAGTCACCCGCACTGGGTTATATAAGGTTAAGGATAAGGTTCGCGAATCATTAAAAACTAAGTTTCAAGAATTCGGTATCTGAAGTCTACTTTTCCAATACATTCTTAATAATTTAATGTATGTCCGTAAAAACTTTGAAAAACTGCATTTTGTAAAAGACCGGCATGATCGAAGTACTAGAAACTCTTACAAACTGGTCATTCCATATTTCAGACTTAGTAAAACCAGTAATAGTTTTTTAGGTAATAGTGTTAGGTTTTACAACAAAGGCTCAAAATATTACCGATTTGCCGGACTGTGAGTTTGAGCGCTACGTCAAGCGGTTTTTTTTTTCGAACTGACTACGCATTTGACCAAGCAAGGTCTTAACAGCTTCACCGGACTACATACGTCACACGTCAAGCGGGTTTTGGTGTCAAAAGGCTATTATAGAGTGAATCAATGAATGTCAACGATGGTGATGTCACAACCGAACACGATTGTAACGTATAATGTATTGGAAATATATGTACATATATGTTAAAAAGATGTATCCGATCGAGTTTCTTGCAGGTACTTCTCAGTGACTGGGTTGTTTTCCGAACAGTAAAACGTACGGGTAGTAGTTTTGACGTTCATAAACGCCTTATTAGGACCTAAACCGAATAAAGTTTTTTTTTGTTTGATTTGATTTCTTTATATTCGCGTCATTATGAACACCAAGTAATGAAGCATATGAATATATATATAAGTTAAGTTACAGCGTCCGGACGTTGTTGAGGGACGGGCCAAGCTCGACGCGGGTCCGGGTCTGTCCAGTAGCCAGCACCAGCTGGTCCCACCCAACCGCGCTCCTCCGGGACGCTCTCCATACCTGAAAAACATAACAAGCCAATATTGTAGATGGTAGAGCCACGCTACCTAACCTATTATTACTGGTTTCAGTATGAATGGGTCGGCTCGTCCGGAGTAGTACCACCCTCTCACAGAAAACTGACGTGAAGTAACAGTGCTTGTATTGTTGCATTTCGTTTGGTCAGTGAGAGTGCCGGAGGCCCACCTCCCCTCCCCCCTCCTTTACTCCCCCCCTCTCCCAAGACAGGTTGGCAACGCCCTTACGACTCCCCTGGTGATGCAAGTGTCTATGGACGGTGGTGATCACTTAACATCAGGTGACCCACCTGTCCGTTTGCCTCCTATGATATAAAAAAAAACTATAACAAAATAAATTTAATCCCTAGACTATCCAACATCATAAGGATTTAACATAGAAACGTATGTAAACCTAATGATTATCATGCGACTGTTGCCAGCATAGGTTAAAAAAATACCACATTTATTACAGAACTTGAACATCAATATCAAATTATGTAATGTCAAATTATAATTTTAAAAAATGCCTAGTTATTTAAAAACATGATCCGCCCGATCCGATGTAGAGTAGTTATCAGATTTTTGAAGTGAAACTTCTTTAGAATCGCTGTGATTTCAAACCGGATGCAACGGAAAAAACGACAGGTAAGAGACACAAATACAAAAATGTGTAGGATGAAGCCGGCAAAGAATGAGACAGAAATATACATACTATTAGGTCTTTACCTATGGAATTGCCGTTTTGTATGAAAAAATTTAAACGAATTTTTTTCATGTATTTTTTATTTGTATTAATCGAAGTAATCACCCATGCAATCAATGCATCTTTGCCAACGCAGTGGCAGTTTATTGATGCCCTTCTTAAATAAATCATCTGGACAGGAGGCAACAAATTCTTATGACAGGGAATTGTTAGCTATCTATGAAGGCATTAAATATTTCCGCCACATGTTAGAAGCTCGATCTTTTGCGATATTAACCGATCACAAACCAATTACATATGCTTTTAACAAATCTTTAGATAAATGCTCGCCTAGGCAGTATCGCTATCTAGATTTTATTGCGCAATTCTCGACCGACGTTAGACACATTGCTGGGAAAGACAATATAGTAGCCGATACGTTGTCTCGCTCTATAGAAACCGTAAGTGCAGTAAATTATGAGGAATTGGCAGCATCGCAAAACAAAGATCCCGAAATGCAAAACCTCCTTTGTAAAGAGTCTTCGCTACGTTTGAAGAAAATAATAGTACCCGGTTCAACAACAAAACTGTTTTGTGACATATCAATGCCTGTTTTTCGACCCTACGTAACACCAGAATTTCGTCGACAGGTCTTTAATGTGTTACATAATTTAAGCCATCCAGGAGCCAAGGTTACGACCAGATTAGTAACGCAACGTTTTGTATGGCCCGGAGTACGTAAGGATTGTCGCGAATGGACCAGGTCTTGCCTACAATGTCAACGTTCAAAGATTGATAAGCACGTGACATCTCCTATAGGCGATTTTGCGTTGCCGACTAAACGTTTCTCGCAAATACATATAGACCTGATTGGACCTTTACCATTTTGTCGCGGATATCAATACTGCTTAACAGCTGTCGATAGGTTTACCAGATGGCCAGAGGTAATACCAATTTCTGACATTAAAGCGGAAACCATCAGTGAAGCATTTATAGCCGGTTGGGTATCTAGATTCGGATGTCCAGACAGAATTACAACAGATCAGGGTAGGCAATTATATTCAGACGTATTCAGACGTCTCTCCAACATCACCGGTACACAAGTGGTACACACCACGGCATACCATCCAGCGTCAAATGGATTAGTGGAGAGGTTTCACAGGCAATTAAAAACTGCAATTATGTGTCATGGTACCGACGACTGGGTAGAACGTCTGCCCTTGGTACTTCTGGGAATTAGAACAGCTTGGAAAGAAGACTTAGCTACTTCTACTGCTGAATTAGTCTACGGCGAACCTTTACGTTTGCCAGGTGATTTTTTCCAATCTCCGTTTCAAGAAAACTCCCAAACCTACTCGGATTTCATATACCGCCTTCAAAAGCATATGAGAAATATACAACCATCGCCGACTGCACGTCATGGTTCTTCAAAAATATTTATACATAAAGACCTTTCCACCTCTACACATGTATTTTTGCGACAAGATGCTGTTCGAAGACCTCTTTAGCTGCCCAGCTGCATTAGTAGGGCAGATAAACTTTTCAAGCTGAACATTCGTGTTAAGCATATAAATGTGTCTATAGATCGCATTAAGCCTACCCACATGCTGGAGGATAATACTTCGATTCCGCAGAAGGAAATGGCACCACGAAGCACACGTTCTGGACGAGCTGTACATTTTCCAGACTACTATCGACCCTAAGGGTTTGGAGGGGGCTGATGTGGCGCTTTACTCCTGTGCGCTCGGGAAACATCGCCCGCGCTCGAGAATGATCGGCGAGTTAGTCCGATCCAAGTCACGACGCCGAGAGGTCATTCGCGCCGGGTATTTTTCCGCGCCCGTGTTTTAACGAATAAATACGAGTAATTACTACAGCTGCAATACAGTCCTTTAAACGTTGAGGCCAGTTATCAATAGAATCACGCACTCTTTGCATGGGAAAATTCTTCACTGCCAATCGTACGGATTGTTTTAGGGACTCCAAATTATCATGGCGTTTAGAGCAAGCCGTACTCTCTAAAACTGACTGACCATAAATCATCGTCCAGCGGATTAAGATCGGGACTAGACGACGGCCAGTCTTCAGCGCTGATGAAGTCCGAAACGTTCGTTTCCAACAAAGACTGCGTAGACCGAGCTTTATGACCCGGCGCCGAGACTTGCTGGAAGGACCATTCTTGGTTATTGATCATGGTGTTTCTGTGACCTCCCTTTGCGTAGCGCTTCAGTAGTTGTTTCGATTTTACTATTCTACTGTTTTTTAAATTATCAGTTAAGAAAATACCAGTACGTCTAATAGGCTGCGAGTCCCAAGTCATGTTTTAAAATATGCGACATGGTTCTTAGTGCTATCTTCATCTCGCGAGATAAAATCTTTTGCTTTCGGACAGGATTTCTTTGAAAATATTGTACAACTAGCTGTACCCGCAGCTCCGCACGCGTTTTTTAAAATCGTATTAAAGAATTATAGAATTGTGAGACTATGTACAATTACAGAAACGCTCTTTAAAGACAATTGTAAGTACGACGCGCACGCCACTAAAAGTAACATGTAACGTGTACATTAGATATATAAATACAAAGAGCGTGCCAAATGAGGTTTGTCATCAGCATAATATTTGGAACCATAACCAACCATATAACTACCTCAGTGCTCACTTACACTGTATAAGGAACTATTGAAACAATAACTAAAAATATTATTATAAAGATTTATATTTACATTACATTTATATACATTGCCCTTATTATAATTAAGATTTACTGACTATACAAAAAATAAACGCTGTTCCGCAACAAATTGTATTATGGAACTCTTTACGTAATAATCTTATTAGGAAGACCTCTATATCATTAATGTTATTAATAATTATAATGTCGAATTGTAAACAATAAGCCGATAATTATTTCTGTCATTAAAAATAAAGAATAAGTTGAAATCTTGCTAAATTTCATGCAGACAAAGTCGCGGGTAACAGCTAGCCTAAAATAGAATAACCACAATTACTTTTTATTAGGTTCGTTATCTACCATTGAAAGTCCCGTGAAAATCGATGTAACCGTTTTGGTGATAGCACAGCGGGCGAAGCCACGGTTAACAGCTAGTATAAACTAAAATTGCTTAAATTACTTTTTATAAGATCAGCTATCTGCCAGTGAAAGTGATCTGAAGATCGATCGAATCGTTTTGAAGATAGCATGGCAGACGAAGCCGCGGTTAACAGATAGTCTAATTTAAAGTAGCCTAAGTAACGCGCTGTAATTTTCTCTATCTGCCAGTGAAATTCCCGACAAAATCGGTTCAGCCGTTTCGAAGATTACCCGGATCAAACAGACAGACAGACAGACCGACAAAAATTTTAAAAATTGCATTTTTGTTATCAGAAGCGTGTATACTTTCATACCCAATCAGTGAAAAAATTTATTTTGATATTACATACACACACTTCATTTTTATTATATGTATGTATATAGAAGAAGATAGATAGAATAGATGAACTATGCAAACAGTCAGTGTTATCGAATGCAACTGTTACGCCATGCGCCTCCGGAATACGTGCGTTTGCTGCGAATAATTGAATGCTGTAAGCAGCGGCGCGTTTTTTTTTTCTTGAACTGACTATGCTATTGACCTGTTAAGGTCTTTACAGCTTCACCGGACTACGAAGCAGCGGCGCGGCTCTCGGCGCGCTTTATATACCTGCGCAGACGTGTACAACCTACATCACCAGCCTAAGCTGAACCCAATTTCATATGATTGATCATATAGATCTGAGGTCAACTGACATTGGTTATTTTAATTTTCCGAAACTGATCATTTTTACCTTATATTTATTATTATTATGTAATCATAATTTTATATAGACCATTATTATTATAATGAAATTTAGTAAAGTTGCAGTCAATGCTACTGAAAAGAGAAAGAACAGTAGATAGATAGTTTAACAAATGTTCGACGTGATTCTTTAAATTGGCATAACTTTTTTATTTACGAACCGATTGACATGAAACAAACACTAAATGTTAAGTGAACCTTACCACAATATATCAGTGAAAACCACATCTAAATCGGATAAGGCGTTTCTGAGATTAGCGTGCACAAACGCACAGACAAAAATTCTAAAAATCATTGTTTTGGATTCTATTGCATTTATAAAGACCCTTAATAATAGTTTTTCTCATATATACTTAATGTACAGACAGCGGTCAGTTACATTTTTATTATATGTATAGATGTATTGGTGCCAAAAAGACAAAACTCCATGATAATATAATAATAATATAAAAATGACAGAATCCAAATTCAAATGAAATATTTTGTTAATTTATAATTGTAATAGTATTTATGGCCAGACTAAGTATATATATAAGAAAAATGAAGCGTCTGTATGTAATATCAAAATAATTTGATTTTACTGATTGGGTACGAAAGTGTACACGCTACTGATAACAAAATTGAATTTATTAAAATTTTTGTCGGTTTGTCTGTCTGTTTGTTTGTTCCGAGTAATCTCCGAAAAAAAAGACTAGCTATTAACTGCGGCTTTGTCCGCTATGCTATTTCCAAAACGGTTGGACTGATTTTCACGGAACTTTCACCAGCAGATATAGGATATCATAACAAGCAATTTAGTTTATACTAGCTGTTAACCGTGGCTTCGCCCGCAGTGATATTTTCAAAACGGTTAGACTGGTTTTCACGAGACTTTCACTGGCATATAGCTGACTTTACATAATGTAATTTAGGCAATTTTAGTTTATACTAGCTGTTAAACGTGGCTTCGCCCACAGTGCTTTCTCCAAAACAGTTACCACCGGTTCGGAAACAACCCAGTTCATCGAGAAGAACCGGCAAGGAACTCGATCTGGTTTATCTTTATCTTTTCGTGACATATTTTTACAAGACATCCATAAAAATAAATATCATCAGTGATCAAATTCATGGAAAACACATTAACGACAAACCAATTAAATTATAATATTGTACTTAGCTTTGTTATATCCCCTTTACACCAGAACTCCGCTCGGACAGACAGTTAAACACAAAATGAATAGTACACTTTACACCAGAGCTCCGCTGGGACCGATCGTTGAAAACAGAACCACAGCTGCTTTTTTTTTCTCGAAATGACTACGCTATTGACCTAGCAAGGTCTTTACAGCTTCACCAGACTACGGCTGCCCGAGCGGCAGCGCTTTTATAATGGCGAGTGACTAACATCACTCACTATATTTGTATGTAATAAACAAACGTATTGTCGGTCTGTCAGGAAATCCAATTAACACTGACTATTTATCCGAGCAGAGCGTCACCCTACAATAACTTCGACATATAAATGAATGTCCGATTAACGATGTCTTGCCTTTTATAGGCCGAACTCTCTAATAGGGTGGCGCTAGTGTTAATGTTCCGGTTGCGTATCGGACGTATTGTAGCGGTACCGAAAGTAGATGTTTAAATCATTTGAATATCGTTTTACTTATAAAAATATTATAAAGGCCATATTAAAATTAATTATAAATATAGAAATCATTACATACATAACAATTTATACATACTAGTGGGCGCCCAGTGGTCGACATTCGACCATAGTTCATTGATTTTTTAAAGTTGAATGTAGAATGAAAAAGGGTAATTGGAACGTAAGAGTAAAATAATACATACAGTCGAGCATAGCAACCTCCTTCACAACCTTTTTTGAAGTCCTTTATTGACAGATGTCAAAATGTCTTTTTTATTTACATGTGATATTAATACGTGAAGCCTAAACTTTGTATCCCTTTTTAACGGAATTGGGCGAACGGATGAACGTGAAATTTGGCATAGTTAAAGTTTATATGGAGGAGAAGTGCAGAAAGCTATTTTTATATAAAATGCATTAGAAGTACATTAAATTAATTAAAATACGCGTTACTCACACTCCTGCTTCAATTTTACACAACATATACACACATGAAAATAAAAAAGACATTTTGACATCTGCCAATAAAAAAATTGATTATAGACAATACGGAAAAAAATGCGCGTTGTGTAATCGCACATATCATAGAAACGATGGCCTGAATTTTATTGACAAAATCCAAATGAGAGTTTTCTGTGAAAGGGTTCGCAAATAAGACAATGTTTCATGAGATTTTAATATTGGTGGCAGCAACAGTTTGTAAGTTCTTTCTTTGAAATTCCTCCTCTCAAAAAGGATTTTCATTCTTTGAGATGTAAAAAATACGAAAACAATAGTATCCATCTATCCATCCAGAAGTATAATCCTCCATCAACAGACTCTTATCATTTAGCAACCACTGTACTGTATTCATCTGCGCAGTGAAGATTGATAAATGTTAAGGTTTTTTTTTATCTTGTAATGTTACAAGCACCTGTTAGTGTGTTCCGCTCGCTGCGCTGGAGAGCCAGGCCTCCTCTAAGTTTAACGTGTTAACTATCTTAGACCACATTGTCAATTATCATCAGATGAGATTGTGCTCAAGAACGAGTAATATAAAATTTTTCAAAAATTACTTGTTCGCGACATTAAGTTGAAGATTTCTGTGGAAACAAAATATTACTATTTTTCTCCAGGTAAAATTAAATTAAAAAAGAATAGGGTCGTAAAATCGAAACAACTACTGAAGCGGTACGCAAAGTGAGGTCACAGAAAAAAATTGTTTACGGATGACAAAATTTGTATAATTGGGCAACGTTTTAACAAACAAAATGACCGTATTTATGCTCAAAGCTCTACGAAAGCTTCTCAATTAGTTAACAGAGTGCAACGTGGGCACTATCTGACGTCAGTGATGGTTTGGTGGGATATTAGCTATGAAGGAGTGACTGAGCCATACTTTTGTGAGAAAGGTATCACAACATCGGCACAAGTGTATCAAGATACCATTCTTGAGAAAGTAGTGAAGCCCTTTAACAACACCATTTTCAATAACCAAGAATGGTCTTTCCAGCAAGTCTCGGCGCCGTGTCATAGAGCTCGGTCTACGCAGTCTTGGTTGGAAACGAACGTTTCGGACTTCATCAGAGTTGAAGACTGGCCGTCGTCTAGTCCCGATCTTAATCCGCTGGATTATGATTTATGGTCAATTTTAGAGGGTACGGCTTGCTCTAAACGCCATGATAATTTGGAGTCCCTAAAACAATCCGTACGATTGGCAGTGAAGAATTTTCCCATAGAAAGAGTGCGCGCTTCTATTGATAACCATGGCCTCAACGTTTAAAGGACTGTATTGCAGCCAATGGAAACCACTTCGAATAAGCTTTTATATTTTAAATTGTTTTATATTTATGTATTAAGTTAACACACTAAAAGTAATAAATGTTATTTGCAATAGACAATATTTTTTTTCTTTGTTTTAGTATTATGGCAAGACTAGGTATAGATATAGATTACCTATTAAATAATACCACGGTTGCAAATATTATTTCGAAATAGCGCAATATGCAATGAAAAGGACTTATTACTTTTATGTAAATAGGTAGGTAGTTAACAAACATTAAGCCCAGACTATGTATGGCCCAGCAGCGCACGTAGCCAGAGACAATACGCGAATAATGTTACAATTATAGTACACATTTCTTAAAAAAAATGTTCTTATATAAGTTTCAGTGTTGATTTGTAATCATTCGATATGGGGTTACATAAAATAAAAGGTATTTGTTTGGTGTTCGGTTATCTTTAAAGTTTAGGCACCCCTGATCTAGACACCCAATGCCATAGTTTATAGTTCCAATACCTTCTTTTTTTTAATATATTATAGGAAGCAAACGAACAGGTGGGTCACCTGACGTTAAGTGATCACCACCGTCCATAGACACTTGCAACACCAGGCCAGTCGCAAGTGCGTTGCCAGAATGTGTTTGTAGGAGGAAGGGGGAAGAGGAGGATCCCGAGAAGGGAAGGAGAGAGAGAAGACGGGCATCCGGCGCTCTCACTGACCGAACGAAACGCAACAATGCAAGCATTGTTACTTCACGTCGGTTTTCTGTGGGTCGGGTGGTAGTACACCGTGCGAGCCGACCTATTCATGCTGAAACCAGTAGTAGCTTCAGCGAAGCTCTACCACCTAAAAATTTCTAAAATTCCACTAAGAATAATCAATAACTATGTCAATCAATACTAACACTTCACACACAAAATCAATGAACTAAGACAATAGTTTGCAAAATTATTGATTTGGTGTTTCTTTGCTACTTGCGTCTAAAACTGATTGACTGTTGCCACTTTACATTTAATACGCACCCTATCCGGGTAGCTGAATGTGGGTTATGTTCGAAATGCACGGACTAAAACGTCATGGTGCCTCTTTAAACATTTTTGGCCGGGGAGCAGGGACTGCGACCGCTACCCCGGCAGATATTGGGGATATCCCCTGTCACAAAACATGTAGAGAGCACATGCATAAGTCGTCGTAAATATGATACATCCTCACCCGATTGAAGTTGCAACGGCTGTAGCGGCCAAGGTCTGCGAGACCACAGAGGTGGTGCGGGGGCGGCGGCAGAAAGGGCGGGGGCGGGGGCGTTTGGCTCGTAGGGCGGGAACTGCGCACCACCTTCGGGTTCTTGTATCAATCCGCCCTTGTGGCTGAAGATATGCGAGCTGACTGCGTTCTCTGGAACTTAATTCGCGGATATGCTTATGGACGCCGCTTTCTTTACTTATCTCATTGTCGGAACTGATGTTTTTTTTACGTATCAAAAACCAAGTTATTGTATGTTTAGTTGTTCTCAATTTGTACAAGTAAGAGTGAGTGAGTGGCTTACCTGTATACCTATGCTGTGCTTGCACCTGCGCCTGCGCGAGCCGATGCGGCCAGCGTCCCGCATCGACATTGCTCCCTACGCCCTCGCCACCACCACCAATTCCACCAGTCCCTCCGTCTTCCTGCAAAGCCACACATTTACAAATCTATGTTTTCCGCATGGCACCATCCATAAATTACAAAACATAAATAAAACAGTGTGACAAGGTGGAATAAAACTACGAAACGGAATTTTGGGACTGCAAGTGTTGCGGCCGCGTAAATAGGCAATTAGGAAAAATAGTATCAGCGAGGGTGGGAGCATTTTGTTTGTCGATCCCGACCAGCGATTGTGACGCCGCTCCAGTTCGCTCGCGCACATCGTAGACGAAACTCGTCGTGCGCTCGTATCGCCATAACCTATTTGCACCATCGCAAGTCGTCGGCGCTGACCACCGGCATCGGACCTCGAACCAGCCGGTGAGTGATCACAACATTTGCTACTACTTCTCGCTGATATCGCATTTGATTCGCATCACAGGTGGTTTCCGATCGAAGGAACCACCACCAGCAAGAATCGTATCGTCTAAACGTTGGAACCAATAGATCATTGTAACTTAATACCCTTAAGAAATAATGCTTGCAAAGATAAATTTACTCTGCTGTTATTACAGCTATTTTTGAATCTCGAAGCATCATCACACTTGAAACAAGTTCTGTAAGTTGGCTTTTCCGGCATATCGATACATATTGATTAAACAATTGATATGTTGTTATCTTATAAATCCATTGAGCAACATAAACAATCACGTAAGAGACAGACATAGGTTTTGTCCGTCATGAAAATTTGTCTTCATGAACTGCAACTAGATGCGCTAGATAAGTTATTTGTTTAATGACAACGATGATATATCGTCGAATTTATTAGGACTACCGTTCTCTCAGGTCTAAAAGTTCTGTCTGATTTTGGAATAAAACAATACAATTTATTCGTAGTGTCAATAAACTTTATTGGCATTATTATTAATTTTTTAATCTTTTGATGCGAAAAATTTAACTAGTGTTTAATATTATTAAATGTTTTGTTCTTCAAAAAATGTTGTAAGGACAAAAACAAGTGGTAGTCAGAGGCTCCTAAGTCCGGGGAATATGGTGAATATGACAGATTTTCCTAGCCTAGTTCTGCAATTTTTTCAAGAGTCCCTATAACAGCATGTCGCCTGGCATTCTCATGATGCAATATGATGTCTAATTGAATATTTTGAAGTTATACTTCTTTTGGCGCGTTAGGGAAAAATTATGAGAGTAAATTTTTATCCCGCGCGCACACCCTGTAGTTAGCTATAGTCAACATTCTGTTTCTTTGTATTTGTTGTTTGTGTTTCTTTGTATTAAAACTTTCAATGTATTAAGGCTGAGTTGCACCAGTCAATGTTAACGTTAAAAATTCGGTTAAAGTTATTGTTAAGCAAAAAACGGGTTGCACCAGTTGACAATGGTTAAAATGACGTCACGATTTAACGTTAACTATTACGGCTCGATGTTGGCCGGTTAACGTTATTGTTATTGTCAATTTTTGAAACGGTTGTCAAGTTCAATAGTAAAAACTTTAAAATATTATGTCGTGGCTGTGGGAAACTGAAAATAGTTCTTCCGATGACGAAACTAGTATATTTGAAGATAATTTGCGTCTTAGGAAGAAAAAAGTTTATCTTTCTAGAATTGATCGGTTTGCAAAATGGGACGAATAATGAATTCTTGAACAGATTTCAGGTTTCTAAAAAATTAGCAAACGCTTTGTACTTAAATCATTTGTTAAAACAGCTGACTATGAAGTTTGAACTATTTCTGTTTACACGTTATTAAAATTCAATATGCATGATATACTTGGGTTACTTTCCTTCGAATTAACAGTATATATAAATATATCAATACTTAAATATCTAATATACAACTTCAAGGAAACAGATGCAAAGTATATAACAAAGGAAATTAATTACTTTATATAACGTACTCTGTGGTAATTACGACGCATTGATTTTTGGTCACAATGAACATCTGGTTACAGATATAACAAAGTCTTGACAAGTAAAAAATGTTACCCTTTTTGATTTTTGGGACTAATTACATTGTTTACGCAGTAACCCGAATAACATTAACAATTACAAAGCGTTTGATGGTGCAACCGGTTTTGGTAAATGTCAATGTTAGTGGCTCTTGTCATTATTATAGTTAACTTTAACGGTTACAATAACCGACATTTCGGTGCAACTCAGCCTAAATCTCTTTTTTCTATTGTTATTGTCGTTTTTTCTACAAACGTAGAATGAGGAGAAAGATAAAAATTTTGAAAAGAATTTTATCTTGTTACGCCAAAGAAATATAACTTCTAACGCGTGTACATAAGTACACACACACTTTTTTTGGTTATACTTGTTTTTGCGCGTTTTGGACAAATGATGAGAGTGAATTTTTACGATGCGCACGCACACCGTGACGACTCTATGAAATTGGTTGGTAATATGATTCATGTACTTTAAAAAACCTCCTATTTATTTATCTGTTGTTATAATAAAAAGTTTATTGCGTAAAATGTATGTAATGACTCTTTAAAAGACTAATGCTAATATATAAACGAAACGAATTTAATTTTAGTTGATTTTAACGGCTTTTGAAAATAACCTGCCAAGATTTAAAGGGTTTTACAGTAATTTTACCTATAGCGGTATTATACCATGTTATATATAATTAATTTACACTTACTCACTTCATTTTACTTGATTTATTGCAGTACTTTTTTAAATTAAATGTATCAAAAACAACTCTGCTAATCTTCTATATCTACATATAATAGGAATATACATGTATAGTGTTTGTAAAAAAATCTTTTGTAAAAAAATGTTGTAGATGCCTTGAAAAATAAAATAAGAAAATAAAAACAAGAAAATCATAATGCATACCCTCGAGTAACTTTTTGTCTTGGTTTCATTAAAATCGGTCCACTCTATTAAAGTTATTGTAATTTTAATGACGACGCGACTTAAGTACGAGAGAAAAGTACATAAGTAATACATTCAGATGATTTTATTAGTCACCGTTTTCTTACATTAGATTCCACGCGGACGGAGTTGCGGCCACAGCTAGTGACAAATAAAGTTTTTTCATTATTAGCAAATGGTCACGGCTTTGCACTCGTTTACTACGCAATAATTGTCAACCTGTTAGTTTATTGTATTAGACTGAATATATTGTAAAGTATCTAAAAGTATTATTCATAATTTTAATAGGCTGACTATTTTGGTAAGATATTTACTTCCGATATAAAACAATTATCACCGGTTAAGAATGAATTAATTAATTCTTTTTATCACGCTTTTATTAGCTTCACCTGTATGTATGTATGTAACCGACTCCTTTGAGCTCGATTTTGTCCTACTTTGAACGATCAGATTTAATTCAAACTTTGCACACCTGTCAAAGGTCGATGACAATGCAATAATCCGAAAAAAAAAGTAAAAAAAATTTTACTAAAAAATGAAAAATAAATAATAGTTTAAAAAACTAAAAAAACACGCTCTCATAAAAAATCAATTTAAAAACATAAAATAAAATTTAATAAATTTGGATTAAGAATAGTGTAAATAATAAATAAATGTATATTTTTGTAAAAAGTGACAAAAAATTATAATGACCTCAGTATTTTTATCATTTTTGTCACTTTAGGAAAGTGCGTATGCCTGGGCACTACATAAGTTAGGGAGGGGGTTGGACGCAGGGGCAACGTGTGGTAGATATGGATAGATATTGTTTGTAGAGAAGTCGACTTAAAAAAAAAAGATTTGTACAACATAAGGTTAAATGACTATTTTCATTCGAAATGGATATATGTAAACTTATAGGAAAATAGATATAAACGTTGCGGATATAAATAAACTAGAATATCAAAAATAATGTATAGACAGTTCTTTTCCGGATTCTGGACGTGCGGTATGAGTGAAACCTCAGCCTTCGCGGGAGCACGCGACAACGTGGGGCTACTCTTCCACTGTTAATTATATTGGCACCTTGTAATGTCGAAATATTTTATCAATAATAACAGATGATGTCTCATAGCCGACATAAATATTATAAACACAACGACGCGACGTGCACAGCTACATCAAGGTCTTAGGATTAGAGTGAACATTGTTCACAATCAGTACAGAGGCAAATAACATGCGTCACTTGTTGCGCATTATTTTATTTGTCAATGATAAGGCACAGCGCGAATGGACACGTGTCTATCTCGTTACTAACTTACTAGCAACGATAATACTGGACAATTCAATGTCGTCTGTGTGAAATTAGCACAAAGGTGCGGCGCAGTGCGGTCTGTCTACCTCAAGAGATTGCGGTACTTTACTAGAGTAAAAGTGAGCAGTGACGCCGGTGTGTACAGTACACTTGTGCTCTGTGCTTACCCGCAACTAACATAAACTCTCTTTTATAACTCCTCAATCATATTAGTTACGCGTGAGTACAGCGCGCAAGTGTACTGCACACACAGGCGTCGCTGCTCACTGTTACCCTAGTAAAGTATTAGTATCCCGTGGGTATATGAGAATACGCTGGTGACCTGCAGCGGGACGAGTAGCGTCGTCGTTGGCGATGTCGGTGGGGGCGCGGCGGCGGCGGTGGGTACTGCCGGTGGTGCAGGACACCCGAGCTCGGGTGCCTCGTCGCTGCCGTCCGCGCACTGCGGCACGCCGTCGCACGCGTTGTACACCGCGATGCACTCGCCGCCGCGCCGGCACTCGAACTGGTATCGGCTGCACCGTCCTGCGCGCATACTCACTCTCACATGGACTAATTCCAAACTAGACTTCATCTATACCTACCTATATAGATAGGCGAAGATAAAGTAGTTAAGTAAAGTTTCTTCTCTATTTGTCAACCGAATGTATTTTTTGATATAGCAGATAACGAAGAACTTTACTTGTCGTCAAAAAAATAATTGGAAACAGCTAATTTCTTCCTTAACATTGAAGAGTCGAAGCCTTTATGTATAAATTTCTATTTGTCATGCCCTTATAGCCCATTATCCTTACGTCTACTAATCTATATCTATACATATAAGAATGTAAATCTAACTTGTCTGTACTTTTCGATTTTCATGAAAAAAATTGTTGCACGTGTCTAGGAATAAGTAATAAAATACATTTCAATTATTTTTGGAAATGTTTGTCTGTCTGTCTGTCTTTCTGTTTGTATGAACACGCATCACTGCTAAAGTACTGGGTTCACAATAAAACCACACAAGAAAATGATAAAGCATATTTTCGAGAATAACTTAGTCTTTGTTTAATTAAAATCGGTCCACTCTATCAAGTTATTGTGATTTGAATGACGAGAATGATTGTAAGTACGAGAGAAATGTAGATAAGTAAATAGACTTAATACATTCAGATGACTTTATTAATCACTGTTTTTTTACATAAGCTTAATTTAATTAATTTCGACCACACGGGACGACCACTAGTTTATTTAATTACATTTACTTTAATGTTGTGTTCATTTTTGCGATCGCTATGTTCCGGGAAATGCTTATTGTTTCATTCCGACGCCTCCACTCATAACACAAATAAAAAAAACTTTTTTGAACCGTCAATTTTCATATATAACCACATCTCTTGTTATAGTTGTGTCTTTACTCAATCTAGTAGATAATTCAATAACATATAATAGAATACTACCGACGGCCAATAAACAGTAATTAAAACAAAAAACAGACGCATGGAAATATCAATGATATCATGTTTACAATGTGTTTACATTGAGATTGCCAATCGCTGAACGAGTTGAGTCGACTCGCACACAACACATCGCGACGACACAATGATGACGTATTTGCATCACACTGGACTATTCTGAATTACTGTCACATTGCACCGTTCATTAATAACGTACAATATATATACGAGTATATATATATATATATACATTGCATGTTATACTCTTTACATTTAAATTCAGAGAAACATTCGGAAATACATCCTATTGGCGGAATTAAAAAACTACACGATGCATAGATTAAATGATGACCTCGAAGGCTATGCGATACGGTACAGTACTACCGCATTAGAGACCCCTTGTCATTGAACGTAAGAGGCTTGTAATTGTGTGTGAATAACACGTTAAATGTATTATTATTTATTAAAAACAAAAGAACTAAAGAAATCCGACAGTCGTAACTTATTTATAATTAATTCCAATTATTTTGACGAAAATCGCTTTTCCTATTTTAACATCGTTTCTCATTGTGAAAGTATCACAGAGTAAAAAGTGCTAGGGATGTCGTACTTGGTGGTTCCTGTGGGCCTGGAGGATGCGGGTGTATGAGCGGCGGAGGCGGCGGTGGTTGCGGCAGTGCGGCTCTCGGACCAGACATTGCCGTTGTAGTGCTGACCGTCGTGCTGGGCACGCTTCTGTGAATTCAACATATCATTAAGACGATGCATATTCTGTTAATTATACTAGAGCATATTGGCTAGTTAGCAATGTAGTTTCCTGTGTAGGACCTGAGTCTGTTGAGCTCTCGTTCGTGGTGCGCGCGCAGCTCCTGGTCCTGCAGCTCAGCGAGGCGGCGGGAGAGCGCGAGGACGCCGCTACTGAAGTTGCTGTGCGCTGTGAACTTGCAGCGAAAGTCCTCAGGCGGACCGCACTCGAATAGATAGCAGCTACCGGGACCCTGTTGCAAATTCACCACTTGAGACGATGCACGCGCCCGCCCACGAATCCTCAGCCATATGCACACATACAAGAAACGTACAGACTCACATATTGTTCACTAGCTTCTGCCCGCGGCTTCTTACGCGTGAAATAGTTACTTTGGGTTAACGCTAACACGCAACAAAGCTTTCAAAAGGAAAAAAACCCCGAATTTTAAACATTCTTCATTGGTGTTCCGCTCCTATTGGTCTTAGCGTGATAATATATAACCTACTGCTTTTCTCGGTAAATGAGCTATCTAACACTGATAGAATTTTAAATCGGACCAGTAGTTCCTGAGATTAGCACATTCAACCAAACAAACCCTTTAACTTTATAATATTAGTATAGACTACTAGTCTTCTCGCGTACTTAACTCTATCCGTCATTTAAATTACAATAACTTTTGATAGAATGGACAGATTTTAATGCAAGGTTTTATTGTGAACCCAGTACTTTAGCAGTGATACATGGTCATACAAACAGACAGACAGACGTTTCTAATAATGATTGAAATGTATTTTATTACTTATTCCTAGACGCCTTCAACAATTTTTTTCACGAAAATAGAAAAAGTACAAACACAATAGATTTACATTGTTATTGGATGTATAGATTAGGTTAACTAGAAATCGTGTCCAATAGTAAACACAAGCGCACTCTTTGTCAATATGTATAAAAATATACAAGTTGAGTATATTATTAAAAACGTGAAATATTCAATGAGGTGTCTGTGAATATTTAATCCAGAGTAAATTTTCTGATTGTAAAT
The DNA here is from genome assembly GCA_015888305.1 of Antheraea pernyi. NCBI lineage: Eukaryota > Metazoa > Arthropoda > Insecta > Lepidoptera > Saturniidae > Antheraea > Antheraea pernyi. The sequence continues at coordinate 359,642 of MU158976.1, forward strand.
TGTTTGATAACATTTTGAACAAGAATAAACTAATCACGACGTGGCATTGTCTCCTGCGCCTGTTCCTTTTTATCGTAGGGAAACCACTCATTAAAACTCCTGTGTACCATCCGTTGCTTTTGGCTAGATCATATCTGAAAGATGCAGTATAGCGCAAACATTTACTGCGTCACCCCAGCGGCTGTCTCAAACTACGCTGAGCCTCCGGTAGACGCCCGACTGTTTGCCAGAGGGATGAACCAGTGGTATGGGGAAAGGTTGTATCCTATTGGCGTCCAGATACGCGAATGAGAGTCGAGTGATACCGGCACCGCGGACTGCCGGATCTTGTCAAACACGAGACATGTTCACTATCGCGTACCATTAATTACAACGTTGTAGGGTATAAGAGATGTGGGCCCGTTGTGCCTTAGGCTAGTGGCGCATTCTCACACGCACTTCAGTACACACAGAGTGTTTCGATCGAACTGAGTGTGGTATTGTGATATATCACCTTCTCCTCGTACACGAAGACGTCGCATGCTTCAGTCTCGCAGCAGAGACGCAGACACTCGTGGCGCGCGCCCACGTCCAGCTCGGAGAGGTAGCGAGCGCCCATTTCGCGGGATTCCTCTGTGCGAATGATCTTGTCGCGCTGCACATCAAACCGCGCCGCACACGCCGCCGGGTCGAGCTCGCGCGCGCCTCCGCCCGTCACCAGCGCTGCCAACGCTGCTAGCACCGCCGTCATCACCGCCGTCTTCCACCACATGATTCCATGCGGTAAAAAGATGTAAAACGATCAAACAGAACCAGTGTATTACTATCACTGCACTAAGGAACTATCTACTTTGATTCCGGAAACTATACGAGCACTGCTGGCTGTAACATGCGGTACTTCTGTAGTCACTGCGTATCCTTGAAGAAGAATTTAAACACTGAACATTGACTTTTAAAAGTAGTATTTCAGATGATATCTAGATAGATCACGGAACCGGCCTTGACCCAACTGCAAGCATGGACGTGAGCGATTCGTCGATTGCTCTTTGAAGTTCACAATTCTGGAGTGGAGTGTCTCGCGTCCGCTTTGCCCGCAACTGGATCAGTGCGGGGAATGCGTGAGGGGCGAGGAGCGCGAGTGTCGCGCTCGCTCGATACAAGAGGGTCGAGGTGAGGCGCGGTGCACGCGGTGCGGGCCATCGTGTGCCACTGCGGCTGCGCACTGCGAATCTCCATTGAATTAGTAACTGATAACATTTGGATGCGGTTTTATTCCCTCGATACAAATACAATATTTTCATATTGTATTAATTATTGTCTGTATATTCTTCTTATTGTCTTTATCTCACTTATGTATGGATGGCGAGAGGTTTTTTTTGGCCCTACTATAAATCGTTAAGTTAATATTTACATCTATATACATACCATTCTCCACACAGCTTATTTATGCATCTCTACCACTTTCAGTAGTAGTCAATACCACTTTTAAAACTTATTATTAGTGTTTTATTAATATTTCCTTGAATTCTGAAGGCAACCATGAATCTCATGAGTGACGAGATCCCCGAGGAGTGATGTTATGTAACGCTCTTTTCAAAATACTCGATGGAGCCATCGAACTCACAAATCAGTTAATGTTGTGTTTACAAAAAAACAATTGTATGCGTAATGCATATTTTAATTAATTTAATGTACTTACAAAAAAACAATTGTATGCGTAACGTTTACATGTGAATCAAGTAAAACTTCTGTAACATATTATGCTTTAAAATTGTTTGGGGCGTAGTGTAGGGCGATTGTACATATAAACGATCGATTTGAACGAAACCCAAGTCAAAACTCGACTTGGTAAATAGCAGACACCTAAGTGTAAAAGTTAATTATTTTTACGGCATATTGATGAGTGTAGTGAGTGAGCGCAGTGTTCCTCGGAGGTCGTGTGGCGGAGGCGGCGCGCGCTGCCATTCGTCCAGTATGTGTGAGTGCTGCAGGCAGGGCGCCGCGCGGCACTACGAGGTGGCGACGCAGCAGTGCGAGCGCGAACTGACTGCAGCGCGTATCTCACACCCGCTCCATGTCGCTCTTCTTCAAGTTCAGAAATAATGTGAGTACCCTCAGTTACGGAACAATACTTCTTCTTCTTAACAAGAAGCAATAAGCATAATCCCATAGTCTGCCCGTGACACGCCGATTTCTAAGCCCACCAATCTATAAATCTGTATGTTATCACTTACAGTTGGGCTTTTTCTATTAAATTCGTAAATATACCTCTGATTCGTTTAATAAAAATCACATTTCTAAATGTTAAGTACCTAAAGTCAGTTGTAGGAATACCTAATGCCTTATGTTAAGTCGTCAGAAATGGAAGCTTTTTCTCCTGCTCTAAACACTAGCGTAGACTTCGCCTTTGCAGTTGTTGTCGAGAACGTATTATTCCAAAAAATAGTACATATATAGTAATAATATCACACAGTACATATATGTATAATCTAATATTGGCAAGTTGCTAGCGCCTAACTGCTGTCGGTTTGTGGCCGCACTCGTAAAGGCAGTTCGTTTTCCTCTTAAAACTGAAGCATTTCACTTGGTGAGGTGAAAGAAGGTGAGGTTCTGAAATTCGTTCATATATGTAATGTCTGTAGTCGTATTTCGAAAGTCGTTTTTGGATTGAACAAAATTACAATAAAATATCAAACGTAGAAATGTATATAGAAAATTAATAACTCTCTATAAAATTAAGCTGGAAAAAAATTAATGTACAAAAGTAGAGACAAACATTTCATAGATATCTCTTGTTTGTACTCCTTTCGTTAAGTAGTAACAAAAGCAGGACGACGTCCGCCGGGTCCGCTAGTATATTTATAAAGATTGATTACAAGGTTAATGTGACAATAATTACTATTCCGATTTTTAATGATTTTTAATGACTGGTCATGCACTGCATCGTGATTTCACTGAATAAGTGGATTTAAAATCTTACTACTAGGTTTTCCCTTCAGTGTCTTATTAGTGATATTTTGACTAAGCCAGGATTTTTTTTAAGTAATTTGTTATAGCCAATCCCTCGTTAGGAATTCTGGTAAAACCTTAAAATTGGTGCTGATTTCTGAGATTACTTCATGACTGTAGTTGATTTTGTGCTCATATATTGCCAATAAATTTATGGTAATTTTTATGACAGATATTCATTAACGCAATTAACTACATAAGTATACTTAGTCTGGCCATAAATACTGTTACAATTAAAAATAAACAAAATATGCATTTGAATTTGGAATCTGTATTTTTTTTATGTTTATTCATTGAAAATTTTCTCATTTTGGCGCCAATACATTGTACAATATTTTGCGATATTACAATGGGGTGAGGTGATAAAGAGAACCGAATCGCTATGATTGCATGAGGGCCAGAGAAGCAACTCAGGGGATATCGGGAAGACATTTCTTGCCAATATATATATAGGATAGTTTCGAGTCACAATTGGGCCCGATAAGTTTGGCTACAATCGGGTTTTAGGTTTTTTTAAGATTAATAAAATTGCAACCGGTAATAACCTATTTCATGCAGACGAAGTTGCACGGGTCAGCCAGTTAAAAATAAACAAAATATTACATTTGAATTTGGAATCTGTCATTTTATATGATTATTCATTGAGTTTTCTTATTTTGGCGTCAATACATTGTACAATATTTTGCGATATGAAAATGGAGTGGGTGATAAAGGAACCGAATCGCTGTGATTTTATTACACGAAATAGGTATGGAGTCAAATGCAATATTTAAAACCGTCCATACTCTTGGTATTAGCAAAATGTTTGTGTACCAGGCTATTAATAGGTACAATGAGACCTCCTCTGTTTGTGACAGAAAAAGATCTGGCCGTCCACGTAGTGTTCGTACGAAAAATGTGGTCGAAGCAGTAAGGGAAAGAATTCGAAGAAATCCTGTCCGAAAGCAAAAGATTTTATCTCGGGACATGAAGATAGCACCTAGAACCATGTCGCGTATTTTAAAATATGACTTAGGACTTGCAACCTACAAGAGGTGCACTGGTCCTTTCTTAACTGATAATTTAAAAAAGAATAGGGTGGTAAAATCGAAACAACTACTGAAGCGGTACGCAAAGGGAGGTCACAGATTTTTTTTTTACGGATGAGAAACTTTTTACAATTGAGCAACATTTTAACAAACAAAGTGACCGTATTTATGCTCAAAACTCTAAGGAAGCTTCCCAATTAGTCGACATAGTGCAACGTGGGCACTATCCGACATCAGTGATGGTTTGGTGGGGTGCTACGAAGGAGTGACTGAGCCCTACTTTTGTGAGAAAGGTATCAAAACATCGGCACAAGATATCATTGTTGAGAAGTTAGTGAAGCCCCTTAACAACACCATGTTCAATAACCAAGAATGGTCCTTCCAGCAAGTCTCAGCGCCGGCTCATAAAGCTCGGTCTACGCAGTCTTGGTTGGAAACGAACGTTTCGGACTTCATCAGAGCTGAAGACGGGCAGTCGTCTAGTCCCAATCTTAATCCGATTGATTATGATTTATGGCCAGTTTCAGAGATTACGGCTTGCTCTAAAAACGCCATGATAATTTGGAGTCCCTAAAAAAATCCGTACCATTGACAGGGGTGGAATTTTCCCATGCAAAGAGTGCGTGCTTCTATTGATAACTGGCCTCAACGTTTAAAGGACTGTATTGCAGCCAATGGAGACCACTTCGAATAAGCTTTTTATATTTTAAATTGTTTTATATTTATGTATTAAACTAACATACTGTAAAAGTATTAAATGTTATTTGCAATAGAAAATACTTTTTTTCTTTGTTTCAGTATTTATAGCAAGACTAGGTATATACATATTTATTGTTTTAAGTGTTATTTGTACAGAATTTGTTATATTGGCAAGTTACTAAGAGTTAAAATCAATTGTACATGCCATGACAGTGTAATATGGTTTAAGTTACTGTCACAATTATTTTAACGAACTCAATTACCCTTTTTATGTATATTGTTAGTTGTAAATATTTAATATTGTTATGTTATTAGTTAACTTGTTTTTAACGACATCTGTATTCTCAATCTTCAAAATTAATGAAAAAATTGCGTGGTTTATTAAACGACGATGCCGGTGATATTTTCGGAAAATGCGAATGATAATGGGCACTATATATATAATATATGTAGACAAGATATCTAACCATACATTTTAATTTCAATCTGCGTGTCAGAGTACGGAATATATAATAAATACAATAATTCAGATGATAGACGCATTTTAAAACTGAATACAGTATTTACTTAAATCGTTTTGAATTTAGTCATGGGTGCCACCATATTGATCTTGGCAGCAATGCTGAGCGCCTTTCACTTTACTCCTCCTCTGCGGCCGGCTGTAATGCGACAATTGGACGAAAAAATTTGAGGCGATGGAAAAAAGTTTTATTTTAAAAATATTGTTGACACTTTCCATACTACATCGAGGGTGTTACTAATGACCTGTGACGCCATTGGTCGAAAGTTATCGGCCATTCGTGACTTGACTGAAAGCTATAAAAAGCGAGTCATCCGAATGTTCCGACGACTCGCTTTTTATAGCATTCAGTCAAGTCACGAATGTTCCCACATGAGTTCTGATCGTACCTCCGTGGGCATCAGACGCGTGTGCCAAGCCTCTTTCGATGCGAGTGTTTACTTTCGTGTTCGTTACGTTTTTCGTACTCAGTTCGCGACGCGTTTACGCGCCCGTGTTGGAGTTCCGATCCAGACACGGCCGGGGACGGCCGTGTTGACGCGCTCGGAGCAATATTCGATATTCGCGAGTATAGTGATACATTGTGTTGCCGTGTAATACGTAGTGTTACTGTGAGTCGCGAGTGCTGTTTTCGATTGTATTTTTATAAAACCGCAGTTTTCAGTGCGCGCCCTATATAGCGAATACAACGTGTCGTTGCGTCGCGGTCATCGAGTGCATTACATCATGTTCGGCGTATGCAGCTGTCGTACTTCGTCACATATCCAGAGCTTCGTGTCGACGTTTTAATCGAAAATTCAATTGTTGCAAAGGGAGCTAATAAATAAATAATAATAAAAGCTCTATCTACTAGTAGCGATGGGTCACTGGGCAACAACGTAGCTCGAATACAATAGCGACAGCGATGACTCACTCTGCAGCAATGTGCAGCGCGCACATCTGGCGCGCAGGTGCAGCGCGGCGAGTGTCGGGCACGCCGGCAACCTACGTCGATCACGATGCGC